>APFE030965183.1:0-22190 GCA_000404065.3 Pinus taeda | reverse complement strand
TAGATTCGCAAAAATGAAATCATTTCAAGAATTTGAAAATCAGATTCCACATCTTGAAGGGGGGATTCCTATACTAGTTCAACATGTGGAATCTTCTTCTAAAGAAGATTCTCCCTCGTCTGAAACTCCAACAATGGATGATGCTTTAAGTGATGTAATTGATAGAATTGGGAGAATCAATCTTGATTCACTCCCAACTCAATCAACAGAGCAGCCTGGACCATCTCAGAAAGGTCCCCCAAAGTGGCTGACAAAGACACTTGAAAGTGTTCATCCTGATGAAATTGGAAAAACAGGAACCAGAAATGCAAATCGACAAAATGGACGTGATGTAGATGACTCGAATTCACCTATTGATATGGATGTTTCTTATGATTGTGAATTGAACTTGTCTACAGATTTTGAACCAACTTCCTTTAAAAAGAAGCAATGCAAAAGGAGTATGATGCCCTCATAAAGAACGACACTTGGAAGCTGGTTGATCCTCCATTTGGAACCAAACCAATTGGCTGCAAGTGGGTCTACAAAAACAAGTACAAAGCTGATGGCTCACTTGACAACCACAAAGCTAGGCTTGTGGCAAAAGGATTTGCACAGAAGGAAGGGGTCGATTATGATGAAAATTTTTCTCCCACAGCAAAATGGGCCACCATCCGGACACTCTTTGCACTGGCAGCTCAGAACGGTTGGAAAGTCCATCAAATGGATGTAAAAACTGCCTTCTTGAATGGAGATCTAAAAGAAAATGTTTTTATGTCTCAGCCTAAAGGATTTGCTGTGAAAGGACATGAACATAAAGTATGCAAACTTGTGAAGTCCTTGTATGGCCTCACACAAGCACCGCGAGCCTGGTATGAAAAGCTAACTAAGCATCTTCTGAAACTCAATTTCAATCATTTTGATCTTGATGATGCAACTTTATTTGTCAAGAAAGTTGGCAAAACAGTTGTATATCTTGTGGTATATGTAGATGATCTTTTGCTGACAGGGAACGCTGAAAGCTACATTGCATCCATAAAGAAGGAATTGGGGAAAAGTTTTGAAATCACTGATTTGGGCTATGTTCATTACTATCTTGGCATTGAAGTAACCCAACATTCGAAGTCCATATTTCTTTCTCAAAGAAATACATTGGAGATCTGTTGAATAGGTTTGGCATGACAGAGTGCAATCCTCTTATTACTCCAATGGAACAAAACTTAAAGCTCACATCTATTGAAGGAAAGGAATTTGAGGATGCAACAAAGTATAGACAGCTTGTAGGAAGTCTCATCTACCTCACTACTACCAGACCAGACATTTCATTTGTTGTTGGAATCCTCTCCAGGTTTATGCAAAAGCCTTGTGAGGGACATTGGTCTACTGCAAAAAGAGTTCTAAAGTACTTGAAGGGAACTCAAGACTTTGGAATCAAGTATACACAGGTGGATGACTTCAGCTTGATCAGATACTCTGATTCAGACTTCGATGGAGACAAAGAAACTGGGGTATCTACTTCAAGATATGCTATGAGTCTTGGATAAGGAGCTGTCTCCTAGAGATCACGCAAA
The DNA here is from genome assembly GCA_000404065.3 of Pinus taeda. NCBI lineage: Eukaryota > Viridiplantae > Streptophyta > Pinopsida > Pinales > Pinaceae > Pinus > Pinus taeda. Next base: position 20,640 of record APFE030965183.1, on the reverse strand, counting down.
CAATCAGTGCCAGCAGATTCCACAACAGACGCAGAATACGTGGCAGCAGCTGAAGCAACAAAAAAAATTGTGTGGCTCAAGAAAATTCTTGAATATTTGCAGGTAAAACAAGTACAATCAACTCCACTCATGATTGACGACACCTCTGCAATAAAGTTGGCCAAGAACCCAAAGTTCCATGATCGAACAAAGCACATCAATACTAAATATCATCTGATTTGACATCATGTTGAGGCCAAAATAATCCATCTCCGTCATTGTTCCACAAATGAGCAAATTGCAGACATCTTCGCCAAAGCGCTTGGAAGAGAAAATCTTGAACAATTTAGAATGATGCTTGGACTCACCAACATCCCTTCAGATTAAGGGGGGGAATGTTGACACCTAATCCTCGTGATTGGGTGAATATAATGTAAATAGATAAATAAATAATATGAACAGTCATCCGGAGATGAACTGAATAGTCTCTCCCTCATGTATTTAATGAAGACGTACCTGAAGGAATAAACACGAATCATTTTTGCCTTAAGGAGTTACTACCTGGCCTGACAGTATGTATGTCATAAATAAGCCGACATGAAACATATGAACAGTTGTGTCTCTATTTGGGTGAGCCGACATGATTCTTCTACTTCATCTTTAGGCTGACTTGAAGAGGAGAACTTGTGCTTGTCTTTGGAGGGCTTCTAGACAATTCTATAGACATATACATTTGTAATATGCCGAAAAAGGGTTCTTCATACATGACATTGACTCTTTTTTACCTTAATGAAAAATCCTAAAGGCTCTCAATGGGATCCATCTAAAAATAAAATATCTTGCTCATGAAAACTCATGAAGCAAGCATTACAATAATAATTTTATTTTTCTCCTTTTCACATTTACAAAAATCACAATTACATGTCATTATGAAGATCGAACCCATTTACACTTTTTAATAACAAATTCATTACATATGCATTGTTTGTAAACAAAAGATATATTGTTTTGTCCCCATAGTTTTGTATGTCAAGCATTCGACCATAATAAAATAAACAAGAAAAAAAATGTGATAAACTTAAAGCCACAATATTGCGATCAAGCATCCCTTGTGGGCAGTGGAATCTAGGGCAGTGATCAGCTGAAATTTGTTGTCCTGGAAATGCCATTGCAAACCTCCGTGACTCGCCAAAAAAAAAATCCAAGGAGAGACCCACCTTGGATGGACCATCTACGCATTTATTTAATTCCCTGTATATATATTTACATGTGCACTGTGAGAGAAAACCTTTTAAACTTAGAGAATTAATCAAAATAGGTTGTAAAAGAAAATTCTGACAAGTTTGTGTGTCATTCATCCAATTTACCACAAGCTTTGAATCACCAAATATTTGCAAGTGTGATACACCATGATCTATGGAAAAGGTGAGAAGTTTATGACAGGCAAGGACTTCGACAAGGTTATTAGTTCCCATACCCAAACTAATGGAAATATGAAAGGAATGATCAAAGGATAATAAGTGAAGGATGAAACTTGCCCCATTGTTCACACCCAAATCAGTGGAGGTGTTGTCGAAGAAAGCCCAAGGGTATGATTTATCTAGGATTAAATCCTAAAGAAAACGAGTTCCACGAGTGCCTTTTTCCTAAAGGAAATGGATGAGAATCTCCATCACTTCAGCTGCAACATGGCGAGGGATGGAAATGCAGTCTTGGAATATTTCCTAATTGCAAGAGATCCAAATACTCTAGAAAATGATTAATTGAAGTGTCTTGTAATTGCAGGAAGAGGAGAGGGAGAGCCATAGATGCCAAGCCAAATCTATTGAAGGACCCCTCCATATGACCACTTCTAATTTAGTCAATCTACAATGATCCCATATTGATTGAAAAATAGTGCAACTCAAAAATAAGTGTTTAATTGATTCCCCTACATTCTAGTAGAGGACACACCATTGCAAATATTTTTTGTAAATTATCCCAAGTAGGGACCTTGCCATTCATAATGTGCCATATTAAGATCTTTTCCTTTGGAGGGCATTTATATTTCCACACAAGAGTCCACCACCACTTGGAATCTTATGGCTGGTGAGCAGCCAAGACAAATATATACACGTCTTTCAAACAGTTGAATCCACACTTGGCACCAGACTAGATGAGTTCATGGTCTCTGTCTGTAATTCTAATGTGTCCCAAGTGAAATGCATTAATGAATATTTTCCATTCCCTAATATTTAAATTTGGTATGCCAAGGTCTGATTTCCACCCTTGAAACCATACAATTCCAACAATGTGATCTATGATGTGACCAAGTTTAGTGATCCCTCAGTCCAGAAGAGAGTCTAATAATGGCAAGGGAAGAAGATGATCCTGTTGAGACCTAAGCCAAGGGTCCATACCCAAATGAACCCAAATTGGCAAACACTCAATCCAACTCTCCAAACCAATCCATTACAAAGGTTTCAAAGGTATTCAAAATATCTCTCCAAATGATGGATGTATTTTGGCAAGTTTATCCACACATCTAATCCATTCCTCCAACAAAATTGGAGAGATATATTTTTCAATGACTACCTTTGTCCACAAATAAACATCCTAGTGGCCTTCCCAAATAAACTTAGAATACTTTTATGACCTCCACTCACAACACTCACCATTGCAAAAAATGAGAATATAATCCACAAAAAGGAGATGGGAGATGGCCAGAGCACGAGAAACCAAACATCCATTGAAGGACCCATTGGATTTTGCCTCTTCTAGAAGATGAATGAGCCCTTCCACAACCATAAGAAATAAAAGTGGTGATAGAGGGCATCCCTGACGGAGGCCCCTCTGAGCATGGAAGAAAGGAGATGTCACACCATTAATTAGCACAACAAAGGAGACAACTTGTATACAACTCATAACCCAGGTGATGAACTCAACGCTGAAGCCCACATGAGTTAGTAAGAGACGAAGGAAAATCCAGCTTACCTGATTGTAGGGCTTTGAAAAGTTGAATTTGAAGGCTTCCCCTTTTAATTGCAGTGTCTTGAGACTATGCAAGCTTTCATAAGCCACCCCAATTGCTTTGTGGATCTGTCTTCCCTTCAGGAACCCAAATTTCTCCATAGAGACTGAGGCGGAAAAGATAGGCTTGATGTGCATTGAAATAACTTTAGAGATCACTTTGTATACAACATTACAAAGTGAAATAGGCCTGAAATAATCAAAGGAATGAATGGAGTCCACCTTGGGGATCAAGGTAATAAAATTTGAATTTAATGTTGGGATAACATGTTGATCCCTTCTTGATTCCTCCACTATCGCCATTAAGTCTTTTCCCAAAATTTCATAAAGACCTAGAAAAAATTCAATACCAAATCCATCCAGCGCAGGGCTCTTGTCCTTTTGAAAACTTTGAAGGACTGATTTAAGCTCATCCTCTGAAACTTCTGCCATAAGGTCCAAATTATCTTCTTCATTTAGGAAACAAGGGAATGGGAGATCTAATTGGATAACCTTCGAAATAGTAACCTCTTCCTGAGTATGAAATAGATTTTTGAAATGTTTGACACCCAGAGTAGTCAATTCTAGAAATGAGGAGACATCTCTTTAGGCTTGATATTGCAAATACCGAATAGTGTTCACCATCTTGTGGCCTTTGGAAAAAGCATGAAAAATTTTGGAATTATTATCACCAAATTTTAACCAAAAATCCCTACTCTTCAAATGCCACTTAGCCTCCCAAAGTTCCAAGATGGACTTTTCCTTTTCTCTAAAAGAAATAAAAGATATCTTGATTCAATAGTAGCAAACCCATCATCCTCACCAAAGAAAAAAAGTCAAATTTGTTCTTTGATGTTCTTAAGTTCCACAGCTTTAGCTTACTTCTTGGCAAATGCCCATCCTGTGGTTTTTTTCATAATGTTCTTGACGTTCTTCACAAAATTTTTGCCGGAAGAATGACCATCAAGAGGAGTAAAGTGATCCCACTATGTCGTGACCATTTCAATAATGATACATCCGTCAACCAATATGAATTTAATTTGAAAGGGTTAGTAGGTTTGCAAGCATCGCCCTTTAATTCTAAAAAAAAATGGAGAGTGATATGATATACCACCTACACCAATCCACTATTTCATGTTTTGAAACTTCCCATGATTCCTTTAGCAATGAGGGACAGGTCTAGTCGTTTAGTGATTTGATCTAGTCCCATTCTCTTATTTCGCCATGTAGGTCGAATTTTGAGGGGGTCAATATCAATCAAGGAATGGGAAACTCAGAAGTCACGAAAGAAATTAGCCAGAGGGTTAGAATTATGACACTCACCCATGATTCAAAGGCACCCAACGAGACGTTGAAATTGCCACCAATAATGAGATTGGGTGAATTGACAAACAAGTTATTGAAGAAAGACTCCTAGAAATCACAATGATGAAGGGAAGGAGCATAAGAATTGAGCAAAGTGGAAGTATATGAAATTTCTTCAAAGAATAGCCACACCCCAAGCCATGTCGAAGTGATCCATGAATTAATAAGATTGAAAGATCGATTGATCCAGGCCACCACTAAAACTCTAAACAGCCTAAAGCATTAGTACTTTGGAATTTTCAACCACATAGAAGTTTCCCCAAACAGTGAAAAATAGTGAGGCCCTAACCTAGGGTCTCTTGAAGAAGAATAATTCCCGAAGATTCAGATTTTATAAGTATTTTAGAGCGATTCTTTTTGGAAGGTTCACCAATCCCCTACACTTAAAGGAGAGAATATTCATAAAGGAACAGTCAAAGGGGTTGCAATTGCTCTAAGAACCCTAGAGATTGAAGCTTGACGGTCTATTGCCATATCAACCTTGGTACACTCCTTTTCTAAGGAGATGTTGGACTTTCAACCTCGACCCAAGACCTTGGAAATGAATGTTGAATTTTCCCTAACCCAAGGTCAAAAGGTTTTTGAAAACGGTCATTTGAATGATGCCGAAGGTTATAGGAAGAGGATTCATCTCCTTAAAGGTAGGAAAGGGAATGGGTCAGGGATGTGATAGGAGAAGAGAGATCGCATTGAGGGATCGATAAAGAGAATAGGTTTGGGACAAAAGGGAGGTTAAATAGGACGATCGAGGGAAATTAGGGGCAGAGCATTCATTAACATTAATAACAGATTCAACATTACATACATTTGAAATTACAAAGGAAGGAGAGTGAGAGATATCCAGAATAGGAGGCTCCTACGGGGCCGTTGAAACATCATCCACTACCATAGGATCAAGGACGAGAGATGCATTAGTAGAAATTAATTCCTTTGTGCATCGAAGAGGAACACACAAGTATCCACTTGTAGATGGGGGACCGTTAGGAAGGCCAACATCCTCCCAAAATAGGTTATCTTCATACATGTAAGTCAATTGTGCCATAGGAAAAATTTTAGCAAGATGACCATATGGTTGGCAACATCAGCAATGAAATGGTACAGCTTCATAATCCAATTCTTGGATATTATCTTCACCATCCCCCAATTCCATTTCCTATGGGAAACCCTCCCTCAATTCCACCAACACTAGCACATGATCGACGATAGAATCCGAGATGTGAGGTACGATGTGTCATGTACCAAATAACTCCCAATGCAATTTCCCAAATCTCGAAACACCTCATATGCTCAGTATTACAAAGGGAGACCTGGAAAACGAACCCATATCAGCATGACATCATACCTCTCCTTCTTGGCATCAAACACAGGGAACCAGAATTTGAAAATTACAGGAGATGATTTGATGTGCTAAAATGGATCTGTCATAGCATGAGCATCTGCCACATTAGCAAACGTAAGATGAATCCAACCCTTCTGAAGGATTTCCACCTCAAGAGAAGACTGAAAAAACTGAGCAATGTCTTGTGAAACCCATAGATGTAGGGTTTGTATAGAGAAACACTGACCTTGAACCTGACCTACAAGGGAGGTCTCAGCCAAAACCTCAGCCTTCTCCATTCAGACATCACCACCAAGAATTAGAGTTGCACAAGACCGTGACTTTTGACAAATGCACTGCATCTTATTATTTTTGGATTTCACAAAATTTGAAATCTTGCTCGGCCTTATCCCAGAATAGGGTTTCATTGGAAAACCCTAACAGAGTGCTAACATAATTTTGCTGACAAGGCACTGAGAGGAAAAATGTTGAGACTGCCTTGGGATAAAGTGGTTAAGAGGCTAGAGATGATCATTGGTGATGTAATACTGGTCTGACTAGAGAAAACCAACCAATAACCCCCATTGAAATCCAAATCAAAACCAAAACCCCAAAAACCCTTGAACTTGGACCGATAAATCATTAGTTGTTTAGGAGGAGATATGTAATGGTTATTGGTCGGAATTGTCCCGAGCCCCAAACTGGCACTATTGAGCCAAGGCTCCAACCCTAAGAAAACTGACTAGTGTCCAAACCCAGAACAAGGACTAGCACCGATGAGGACAGTTCAGGCATCGTGGGGATGTGGATGGGAGTCATGAGCCATGGAAAAAACTAGAGGCACAGGAGATCGACAAGGAGAGGGGAACAGTAGTGATCCAGATCGGACAGGAGAATAAGCCAAGTGTCCAAAAGAAGTCATGAAAAATCCCATTTAATGGAGAAATTTTAGGCTCGTAATCTACAAGCTCCACCTCATCCATATAAACAAAGGAAAGAACACGAGCATTTTGAAAAAATCCAGGTCATGTGTACACACTCACACCGAAGTGACAGAGCTATAAAAAAAACCCAAACATGAAATTTTACAAGAGATTCACATACTCGAAAGGTGAGAATGTAAACCCAGAAAAATTATCCCTGAGTGCAATGAAATAGAGAAAGAACCAAGGGAAAAGTAACCATAGTTGTCGCCATTGTTAGGATTCCCAACTTCTCGCTCATAAATTTGTTGGTAGATTCTTCTATATAAAGCCAATTGATTAGTTCCCTTATGTATATGGTTAATACTATACCTGATATTTGTTTTGTAGTCAACACTTTAAGATAATGTATGGTTGAGCCCAAGCAGATTCATTAGGTTCTTACAAAACATGTGCTCTCATATATGAATTGCATATATCATTATGGTCTGAGGTAGAAGGGAGATAATAGTTGAATTTAAATTTTTTTGTTAATTCAAATTGGGAAAAAGATGCAAGTGCTAGAAAGATCACTTTAGATTTTTGTTTCAACATGGGTTTAGCATGATATCTTGGTTCATAGAGAGGCAAGTGGAAATCACACTTATTTCAACAGAGACAAAGCAAATAGTAGCCAACTCTACTAGTACTACTGCTCAAGTTCATATCAAATTTTACCAGTCATATGTTGGAGCACATTGTGGTCCACAATAACAATGAATGTTTTAATATTAGACTCTTCAAAAATCTATTCTTTTATGATCATTTTATGCACATAAACATCTAGTGTCATTTCCTCAAAGACATATCTTCTAAGGAGCCATTATTCTTGAGTATGTTCCTTTCAAATTCACAAGGGGAAGTTTGAGATGTTGAGGGAGAGATGGAGTGATCTAAAAATGGGGCACTAAAGGCTTCTTTTCCAGCTTACAAGAACCTCTCCCACTCCAAAGCTTATATATTCTCAAGACCTTATGATTAACCAATTGTGGAATTAAAAAGTGCTTGAAATAGGTGTATGCTTGTGTTTGTTTTTAGACTGTTCAAGTGCTTATGAACATTTGCTTATGCGGTATTTAAACACACATAATAGTAAATAAAGCAGCAAACCAGCAAACACATAAAACAACAATATAATATGGAGTTCACCCAAACCTCTTGCGCTACGTCTCCGTGAGCTCCAGTCAACTCAACTAGGCTCTTTGGGATTATGGCATAAATTCTTTTACAAGCTCCATGCTCAACTCCATTGGTTTACAACTGAACCTATGGGTTTAGAATACCATCTTATCATGTTGGTTGTCCATACTCTGCACACAGATGTAAGCTTCTCTGGACTAGACTCCTTCAATCAGCGCTTTTAGCTATCTTGAGCTCTAGCTTGCACCAACTCCCTCAGAATTCTTCCATTGTATCTGGAATACCTTCTTCTATCTTCAGCACACTTTGAACACCAGAAACAACTAGATCATTTGATCTCCTTGTTGTTCTCTCAACTTTGGCTCTGGCTCTTCACTCTAGCTTCTCTAAGCTCTCTGGTTTTCACTCGACCTCCAAGCGACTCCAAAAAATCTACCTCTAGCAATTGTGCTCTCTAGTTTTTGTGAGGAATCCTTCCAGCTCTATGACTTATTATCTGTTTCTCTGTGTGTAATCATTCCTCTGTCTCTTCGACTGGCCCACTAGCTTCTGGCTCTGTGGCTTTGCACATTACAAACGCATCATTGTTACAAAACGCCCACTTGTAACATGGCACAATGATCAGGGACAGTTACAAAGGAATCGGGGCCTTTCTTCAGGCGAAAATCCAAAAACGGAACAAAATTCCAATACAAAAAAATATATCGGAAATGCACTATCGGGTGCAAAATCCAGACTTCAAATAGAATGCAACCGCATCTATAACCTATCAGGTCCTCCATTCCATCACAAATCGCAATCACATGGTGTATTGGCCAAAAAACCCAATACACAGGAATACATTGAAAATCCAAATTTCCAGATTTCAAATTTTATGCATTCGTGCTTATAATTCCCATCGAGTCCACCCTTTATCAGCATATCACAATCACAAGTCGCAATGTGCATTGGCCCTTTGTATCGAGATCACCGATCGCTGATCACTCCAATAAGATCCTCACCATTGATCTAACTCCTCGATCCAACGGTCGATATCGCATCATGGTATATTGCATCGACATATCGCATATGTAATGGCCCGGGGGTTCTTTCCATATACCATGGACTTCGCCGACCCGATCCGCTGATCCAATCCCGCTTTATCGCAATCAGCTCTGCCTGGGTCCCAATATCACATGCAGCCTACCTCCAACCCGATATATCGAAGATCGCTAATCAGGGGAGTCCTTCCGCCTTTGGTTAAAGTCCTCCTTTTAACCCTCCAATGCGATTTTTCCTTAAAGAGCCTTTTATGCCATTTTTCTAAGAATTTGCCTCCTTTTCAAAGGACAATAGGCAATCTTCTTTCTGCGATAACTTCTTCATCCGAAGTCCATTTTAGCCCATTCAAATTGTAGTAGATTCAAAATGACGAGACATATGCAATGGGACTATTTCCAAGAGCAGCCCTTAAATTTCATTTTCCTCTGTGAGGAACATTTTTAAACATAGAAGTCTATTCTAGATCCATTTTGGATCACACCTTCCCACTAAAAAGAACTTTTGGTCCCCAAAAGTTTGATATACTGATCTAAATAGTAGATGAGAGTGCATCACCCTCTTCTTTCAGCCTCCATATACTTTCCTTGCATAGTGCCTCTGAACCAAAGCCTCTAACCACTTTTCTTCCTGGATGTGTTGGTCCTCCTGGGAAGAACTGTCTTCCTCCTTGACTTCCAGTAGAACTCCTGCTGAGAAGGTCACAGAAGGTAGTTTGAAATTCTCTGCCTTGATCATTGATCCAAGGTGGCTCAAACCAATGTGAAGTTACATCTACTTCACAAAATTTTCATTTGTATCTGTTTAACATGCTGCCAACAACAACTGTTAACAACAATAGGATTACAGACAACAACTGGATGGCCTAAACTCCTGATTCAACAAAAGAAACAGATTTCATATCTTGTGAACACCTCCATGTCTTTACATCTGCATACAAATGATTGACTAGATAACAAGCCAACAAAACATGCCTTTAAAACAATTGACCCTTCAAGTCAGGCATGTCGAAAAAGACCTTTAGGACACTTTTTCAAAATATGAAACACTTCATTATTATCTCCATCTTGGAGACCAAGTCAATATTACATGCATGTTTAAAAACAAAGCAATCAACCCTTCAAGTTAATCACACATACATGTTCAAATACAAGGAAATCATCAACATCCCTTTGTTCATGCATATCATGCTCAGGCATGCATTTCACCTTTCAACTTTCGCTTAAGCACACTGTACTTTCGAAGCTAAAATGAATATAATGTTGCAGCAATAAAGTGAGTCTCCTACTCAACTTTTCCATTCACCTTCTTGTTAAAAACCTGCAACTTGCATTCCATCAACAAAGAAATGCAAATAGATACAACTTGATATAATGCATTTTCAAAAGACATGCAACCTTAATAGGATAAGAGCTCTAACCATTTCTTACAAATCCATTTCAAAGGTCCTTCCTTTGTCTGCACATCATCATCAATATGTGAATCATCTTGAAACACATCATTCATGGAATCTCTCTTTCCATTCCTGCCATTTTCTCTTTCCAACTTCTTCAACTTTTGTGGATGCATTGTTGGATTTAGAGTCCAACACTTTGCAGCAACATGTCCTTGCTTATGGCAATAAGTGAAACACATGTGCACCTTCTTGACAGCATGATTTGCCTTATCCAGTGGACCTTTGGCTTCTTGCTTCCTTTCCTTCAAAAGTTCCCTATATGTCGCCATTCTCTTCCAACATCTAGAAACATGATGGTTATCCAAACCACAAAAGGAACATACAATTATTTTCCAATGCTTATATGGAAATTCACCATCCTGAACATAATAAAAAGGAGTATGATTAAAAACAGATTTATATCTTTCTCTTTCACCTTTATTGCCTTCATGAGGAGGTGAATTGAATGAAGAAGTGCCTCCACTTGGAACACCATCAATCTCTTCAAGGTTTTCAGAGTTTCCACAATTCTCTGGTTCAAGTGTATGCTGATACACACCTTCTTTCTGCAAGGTATGCTTCACACCATTGCATTCCCCAAGAATACAATCTTCACACTCTTGAGGTAGAAGACCTGAAATGAAACTCCTTCTTGGCACTGTTTCAATGGCCTTCATGGCAGCTTTGGAACTTTCTCCATAAGATTGTCCATAGCCAAAACCCAAATACTTAGGCATTTCCTCAACCATTATTGGCTCACCAATACCCTGTGCATGTTTACCCAAGCCTTTTCCTTTATAGCCCATCTTAGACATTAACTTGGAACCTATGCCTCTGGTATGTTTTTTAAAAGAACCAATATAAGCATTCTTAGAAGAATTTGAAGACAAACAGGAATCGTTTACCTCTTCTTCAAGATGATACTTGACTAAGGCTTCTTTGGCAACAGAGAGTTGTGTCTCCAACTCATGCATCCTTTTTAGGTTCATATTTGCAATATGAAGTTGCCTCTCCATTTCTTGTAATTTGTCAGAAAGCAACTGCTTCTCTTCCTCCACAGAATTCAACTGCTCTCTAAGTATGTTGCTCTTCCTCCCATCCTCATACATTTCTCTCGCCTTATCCATCATGATGAACAAGTCTTGCTTCATGTCTTCATCAAAGAAACTTGTAAAGAAAGAAGATTTTGAGGACTCACTTGTAGAAGTTGTCATTATGCCAATGAACAAAAGAACTTCAAACAAGATTAACAAAGAGCTTATTCAAGCAACCTTTTGCAACAAACCTCTTGTGCTTCAAGGATTGCTTTGCGGTCCTTTGCGATAAGAAGAATTCCTTCAACCCTTCTTCCTTCTTGTCCTCTCCTAGACTTAGCTAACAACAACTTTCCCTGAACCTTTGCAAACTCAAACAACTGTCAGCTTACAAACAATCAAACAGTTAAATTCCTTCTACTGTTTGAACACCTTTTAAGTCAAACAAGCATATAGATTGCTCTGTCAATCACGCATCCTGCTCTGATACCACTTGATATGAAAATGGGGCACTAAAGGCTTCTTTTCAAGCTTACAAGAACCTCTCCCACTCCAAAGCTTATATATTCTCAAGACCCTATGATTAACCAATTGTGGAATTAAAAAGTGCTTGAAATGGGTGTATGCTTCTGTTTGTTTTTAGATTGTTCAAGTGCTTATGTACATTTGCTTATTCTAATATTTAAACACACATAACAGTAAATAAAGCAGCAAACTAGCAAACACATAAGACAACAATATAATATGGATTTCACCCAAACCTCTTGGGCTACGTCTCCGTGAGCTCCAGTCAACTCAACTAGGCTCTTTGGGATTATCGCATAAATTCTTTTACAAACTCCACACTCAACTCCATTGGTTTACAACTGAATCTATGGGTTTAGAATACCATATTATCCCACTGGTTGTCCATACTCTGCAGACAGATCTAGGCTTCTTTGGACTAGACTCCTTCAATCAACGCTCTGAGCTATCTTGAGCTCTAGCTTGCACCAACTCCCTCAGAATTCTTTCACTGTATCTGGAATACCTTCTTCTATCTTCAGCACACTTTGGACACCAGCAACAGCTAGATCATTTGATCTCCTAGTTGTTCTCTCAACTCTGGCTCTTGCTCTTTACTCTAGCTTCTCTTAGCTCTCTGGTTTTCACTCGACCTCCAAGCGACTCCAAAAACTCTGCCTCTGTCAATTGTGCTCTCTAGCTTTTTTGAGGCATCCTTCCAGCTCTACGACTTCCTGTCTATTTCTCTGTATGTAATCATTCCTCTATCTCTTCAACTAGCCCTCTGGCTTCTGGCTCTGTGGCTCTGCGCGTTACAAACGCATCACTGTTACAAAACCCCCGCTTGCAACGTGGCACAATGATCACGGATGGTTACAAAGGAATTGGGGCCTTTCTTAAGGCAAAAACCGAAAACGGAACAAAATTCCAATACAAAGAAATATACCAGAAATACACTATCAGGTGCAAAATCCGGACTTCAAATAGAATGTAACCACATCTATAAACCTATTGCGTTCTCCATTCCATCACAAGTCACAATCGCATGGCATATTGGCCAAAAAACCCAATACATGGGAATACATTGAAAATATGAATTTCTGAATTTCAAATATTATGAAATCACGTCCCTAATTCCCATCGAGTCTGCCTTCTATCGGCATATTGTAATCGCTTAGGCGGGAGGTGAAAACCTTAATATATGAGAAATACAAAGAAAATCTGAATAAACCAGATTTCAAATTTTATGCATTCGTGCTTATAATTCCCATCGGGTCCGCCCTTTATCAGTGTATCACAATCGCAAGTCACAATGTGCATTAGCCCTTTGTATCGGGGATCACCGATCGCCGATCTCTAATCACTTCGATCAGATCCTGACCATTGATCTGACTCCTCAATCCGACGATCGATATTGCATCATGGCATATCGCATATGTAACAGCCCAGGGTTCTTTCCATATACCATGGACTGTGCCGACCCGATCCGCTGATCTGATCCCTCTTTATCACAATCAGCTCCACCTAGGTCCTAATATTGCATGTAGCCTACCTTCGACCCGATATATTGGAGATGCTAATCAGGGGAGTCCTTCCGCCTTTGGTCTAAGTCCTCCTTTTAACCCTCCAATGTGATTTTTCCTTAAAGAGCCTTTTATGCCATTTTTCTAAGAATTTGCCTCATTTTCAAAGGAAAATTGGCAATCTTCTTTCTACGATAACTTCTTCATCCGAAGTTCATTTTATCCCATTCAAATTGCAGTAGATTCAGCATAACAATATCTATACAAGGGAACTATTTCCAAGAGTAGCCCTTGACTTTCATTTTCCTCTATGAGGAACATTTTTAGACTTAAAAGTCTATTCTAGATCCATTTTGGATCATGGAGCTTGGTGGTGAACATCTTCATCACAAAGATAGAGCATCATTTTACATTTTTTGCTAATTATTGGATTTTCTAATAGTGATAGTGCACTCTAGAAAACACTAACTTATATTGTGATGATGAGGGAATAGTTGAGGAAATTGATGGCATCATATTAAATATTTTTCATATGAGAGAGAGTGCATGCATGGACCAACCTCAACCATTTTTTGTTTTAGAACTATAGTTGCAAAGTTAGATTTTCAAATTTATATGGATATATTTTTTAATTTGGAGTTTATTTTTCTGAGTTTATAATTGAACATATGGGAGTACTTCCAAGTTTACAAGAGGGAAAATTATTCTAGGAGGGGATGCATGGTTCTATGCATGTTTACCTCCCGAATTGGGTATCATTTTCTAGGAAACTTTCTCCATGTAAGTTAGGCACACCATTCTTGATTGAGATATAATTTAAATTTAAATATGTTAGCTTCAACACTCTTGTGGATTTAACAATATGCAATGTAACCCTAAATCAACCTACTCTATAAAGGAGATAGAGGGTGCACCATTATGTTGGTTAGCATAATTGAGTTTTTGAGCTATTATGTAATTCTTATTTCACTTTTCAACCAAAAAAAGAAATATTGTGAGTTTCTATTATGTATTGTTCATATTTCCATTAAGATATGTTTGTATTAAAACATTATTATTTTGATTAGAGATTTTCAATATACAAGTAAATTTTAAATGTAAAATCTATTTACCATGATCTGAAAATTAAGTTAATCCAAACTAACCATTAAAAATTACCATATTAATTTACAAAATAATTTAGATTTATAAACTTGTAAATATTTATTAATAAATATTTAAAAACTAAAATAAAATAAAAAAGACTTTGATGATTATATTATCAATCCCCTAAGTAAAAAGACTAAATATCGCCTAATCATTTAACTTTGAATCTACCAAGTCAAGAGGATTAATCTCTTTCTTAACTCCAATCTACCAAGCGCAAGAGAATTAAATCTCTCACTCTAAAAGAGATTTGCATCTCAAAAGATTTAATTTCTCTCACCCTTAGTAATTTAGTTAAAAGTGATCTAAATTAATTTAATTACTATTATAATTTTTTTATTTTATTTAATTTCATTTTATATAATTTGACTAACTCATACACAACTTAATTTACTTCATAAACTTAAAATAATCCATATTGCATAATAATACATACCATGATCAACAATATCAAAACACTTATCAGTTCTTCCATTTTAAATTATATATATCTAATTTAATTTATATCAAAATTTTTACTATTTCTTCCCAAAAAAAAAAAAAAATATATATATAATATATATATATTTATATATTATATATTATATATATTAATTTAATTTAATGACTTAATAGATTATATTTAATTTACAATATCCTCTTAATCAATATATTTTAAGTGTGAAAATACCCCTTTACGCTAACTAAGGAGTGATTTATCATGCTTAGTTCATCAAACCTAAAAGACAAAAGGTCATGAGTGCATAACGTGATGTTCAAACTTATTTATTTTTAATTAATTATATTAATATGTCATTTAACCTTCTCCTTTTTAATTTGTTCATTTATCACCATTGCGAGTAGAAATCGGCTAAAAGGGTGTGGGATCTTTGTTTGGTTTATTGTTGCACTGATATTGTTTATCTAAATAATTAGAGTCTTGCTCATGTTGTTTTAGAACTTTATTAAATGTACTTACAATGCTAATTATTCCAAAATATAAGAGCTTATTTTACTCTAATTATTCCAAAATACTAGAGCTTATTTTACTCTGATAAAAGAATCACAAAAAACTTTTAAAGAGCGCAATGTATGAGTAAGACCTTGATTATAAGTGTTTCTCTAGTGAAATGAAAAATAAATGCAAAAATAAAACAAATATTGCCAAGTTTAGCAAATATAACCTATATAAATTGGTCATGTATTTTTATTTTCATACATTTAGCAAACAAAAGTCTAAATATTTTAAATTCAGATGGATATGTTTCAACATAAGAGAAATCATTGAAATTTAGAGCAACCAATTGGCTTTTATGTTAAGATATTCTAACACATAGGAAATAGTTAAGTATAATCTAGTCTAGTGTAGAGTTAGGTAAAGTGTATTTCTTTACTATGTACTTTTGTAGCTTACAATCCGACAGTCACGATATGTAGTGATCCGACGATTCATTTTCTCCTCAGTATCACTAACACTTGATCCATGGCTTAGCACTTGATTGGTCCATGATCTTTATTTAAAGAGCATGGAGAGTCATTTGTAGGGTAACTATTCATGAGATAAGCTTATGTAAATTTTCATTCTTTTATTAATAAATTGCCTGAAGTGGTCGCGTTGGCTCAGGCCGTGGACTGTTTTCCTCTTTGAGGATTTTAACCACGTCAATAATACTAGTGTATTGATCTGTGATCTATTTGTGAGTGGTGTCATTTGGTGTTCTATTTGAGGGACTTACCCTGTAAATTCCTACATGGTATTAGAGGCAAGTTGAGTGCTGCATCCGTTGGTGATCCAAATCTGAAGCCGGTAGAACTACGTTCGACTGCCATTTCCTAAATCTACTGTTTTTGACTGTTTTCGGGCCGAAAGGGCTGCTCTATTGTGTTAGAAGCATCTGTTCCAATGAGGAATGTTTTTTGTTTCACATGAAAAGGTTTCCGGTAGCCCTAGCTATGTCATTTTCAAGATCTAGAGGTATACAGTGTTTATTTGTAGTTTCTAGTTATTTTCTCTCTGTTTATTTCGCTTTATTTAGCTCTTTGTTTTTTTTATTACCGGATATATACCTTTCATTTATGTGTAGGCTCTTTGCCCCACGACTCTGTGCGATCTAAGAAAATCAAAAACAAAAATGAAGGATTTTTCTCATGCATATGCTCTTTTCCGCCGCGCCTTAGTGTGATCTCGAAAAATTAGAAACATTAAAGAAAATATTTAGTTTCTGGCTAAAGCTAACTTCAAGCCATAAGGTTTTTTTTTTTTTTTGTATGTCCGTATTTGGTTTTTTGTTTTATAGTCAAAAAAGAGCTTTTTCAAGTAAGCACGCACCCCAGAGCTTCAATGACTAAAAAAAAAAACCTCTCTTTTCCAAAATTTACTAACCTTTTAATCTAGCTCACTTGGTCCAAAGCTTCTTTATGAGAATAGAGGTCTTGAGTTCAAGTCTTTCTTTTTGTTGAGCTAATTAGATTAAGTTTGGAAAGGGAGCATATTTTTTCTAAATATAACATTATCATTCATTTCCGCACATTCTCGCACTTTGTCGGCATCTTCAACAACCTTTCTTCAAAAAGCCATAACTTTTTCATCTGGAAACCATTTTTAGAGCCGTTGTTTTTTAATCGGTCTATTTTTTCGAGATCTTTCCATTGGAACACTTATTTCAGCATTTATAGCTTCAGTTTCTGTTAAAATGGAAATTCCATGCCAAGTTATTCTTGACAGCACCAACTACTTCCAATGGTGGTCCTACATTATGGATTTACTTAGAAGTAAAGGTCTTTACAGAATAGCTTCAGACCAAGAAACCAAACCGAAAGATGAAGATAAGGCAACCAAATGGGAAAATAGGCAAGATCAAGCACGTGGGTTGATAGGGATGTCTATTTCTCCAAACCTTAGATTCCATATCGCGGAACTTGATACTCTTAATGAAGTAATGAAACAGATCACTAAAGTTTTTGGAATTAAAAATGACCTTAGAGCCCATCAACTCGAAAATGAGTTGCTTACATTGGACCCCAATAATTTTTCTTTCATTGAAGATTTTTTGTCCAAGTTCAAGACCCTTAGACTTCTCTTGGAAGGTATTAAAGTTAAGAAAGAAGATTGTAACCTTATCTATTCCATTCTCACTAAGTTGGGACCAGCCTACTCTGTGTTTGTTTCCACCTTCCATTCTACAAGAGAAGCCTTCATGTCTCAAGGACAAAACTACAACTCCCCTTTTTTTGATGCCTTTTGTGATTCTTTAATAAAAGAACAAGAAAAACTCGTACACCTTTGTCTACTTAATCTTGGAAACTATTCTAAGAAAGCCTTAGCTTTACAATCAGTCATATGAACTGAGATTTTGTTTTTACGCTTTACAGTCAAGAAGAACAAATCAAAAAACATGAGTGCTATCAGTTCTGCACAAAGTGTATTTACAGTATGTAAACTTTTTATTTGCTTAATAAAAAGTTTCGCTTTTTTCTCCGGAAAAAAAATAAATAAAATAATTAATTAATTAATTAATTAATTAAATAAATAAATAAATAAAAAAAGCCTTAGCCACCCAGCAACAACAAATTCAAAGAATCCTAAGAAGTTGTATCCTAAAAAGAATGTTCCTAAACCAAACAAGGGTCCTAAGCAATTTCAGCCTCAAAATGAAAAATCATTTCAACAAAATGATAAAGCAAATAAAAACAAAGGGAAGAAGATTGATAGACATTGCCACTTTTGTAATCGAGATGGTTAGTTAGAATCCAAATGCTTTAAGAAGATGGAAGCCTTGGCAACAATAATAAAGAAGCATAACATCCATTTGGAGCACTCTTCAACTTCAACTTCATCTTCAGGAATAGCACTTTCTGGATGTGGTTATCAAACATCTCGGTCTAGATATGCACTAAATGTATCTTCTTCTTCTAATTTTCATGAGTGACCCATTGATTCTAGAGCTTCTTATCACATGGCCAAAAACAAAGCCATGTTTTCTTCTTTAAATGATTGTAACACCAAAAATATATATGTTGGTGATGATAGATCTCTTAGTGTTGTAGGGACTGGAATTGTTCATATAGACAATGGTCTATTTAATGATGTATTATGTGTTTCAACCTTATCCTACAACCTTTTATCTATATATCAGATAACCCATTCAAGTGAAGGTAAAATCATTGAATTTTCACCTCACGATGTTGTAATTAAGGACTTAAGAAATCCTAAACAGATTTTAGCTACTGGCATTGCTGATGATTCTACAAGGTTGTATAAGTTTAACAACTTTGGGTCATCAAATATTCCCTCGGTATTTGTTGCTCATAATGATGAAGTGAGCAAACTTTGGCATGAGCGATTTGGTCACTTAAATTATCACTTCCTTCATAATCTATGTAAAGAAAATATGGTGATAAGTCTTCCAATGGTATCTTGCAGAGATGGTGTTTGTTCCGAATGTGTAATCGGCATAGTTTTTAAAAACATGCCTCTTGGCATGCCTCAACCCCTTTATAGCTTGTGCATAGTGATTTATGCGGTCCACTTCCAGTTGTTTCATTCTTTGGCCACAAGTATTTCTTAACTTTCATTGATGATTTCTCCAGAGGCACTTGGGTATACTTCTTAAAATTCAAAAGTGAAGTATTTAACATGTTCTTGGCCTTTAAGGCCTTTGTTGTAAAACAATTTGGACATCAAATTCTTAAGTTAAGATCTGATAATGGTAGAGAATATGTTAACAACAAATTCATCAACTTTTGCACTGAAAATGGAATTCAAATGCAACATATTGTTCCATATATTCCACAACAAAATGGTGTAGCTGAAAGGAAGAATCGCACCTTAAAGGAAATGGCTAGTTGTATGCTTCAATCTAAAGGACTTGGTCTTAATTTTTGGGTAGAAGCAATTAACTGTGCAAATTACATAATAAATCGCACTCCTAGTAAGGTTTTAAAGAATATCAATCCAGAAGAAGCATGGAGCTCAATTAAACCAGATGTAAGTCACTTTCGTGTTTTTGGAAGTGAAGCATGGGCCCATATTCCAGGTGAGAAACATAAAGCTATAGAACCTAAGAGTGAAAAATGTTTTTTTTTTGGCTATTCTAAAGATGTCAAAGGATATAGACTTATCCCACTTAAGTCCAAAAATGCTATCATTAGAAGAGATGTAAAGTTTGCTGAAAATATATCGGCCTACAAGCCTAGTTCGGCGGATGTGCCACCTCTCTCTATCTCTTCTACTTTTGAAAATATTTCTTCTTCAGATGATGAAAGCGAGGATGACAATCCTCCCTCACCTTCTCAGGATCCTCCTTCAGCTCCTCAGCTTCCAAAATGGGTCTGTGTTACTCGGGATGCAGCAGGTGCTCTTGCCGATGATCCTACAGATCAGCGACGTCCATGTTCTCAGTTTGATAGAGCCTCTTCTTTACTAGCTCAAGCTTCAGCGAATTATGATCTTGACACCTTTGCAAAAGCTTCAAGACATCCAGATTGGGACACAGCGGTGAATGAAGAATATCGTTCATTATTGGCAAATGATACATGGGATCTTGTTCCTCTACCAAAGAGGCGAAAACTTGTTAGATGCAAATGGGTTTACAGAACCAAGTATGGACCAGATGGAAAAGTTTATAAACATAAAGCTTGTCTTGTTGCCAAGGGTTTTTCACAAGTTGAAGGCATTGACTATACTAAAACCTTCTCCCCTGTTGCCAAAATGAACTCTATCCGCCTTGTTCTTTCCTTTGCTGCCTCTTTCAAATGGTAAGTCCATCAAATGGATGTTAAATCTGCCTTCTTGCATGGGGACTTGCATGAAGAAATCTATATGCAACAACCTACTAGCTTTATACAAACAAACTCCAGCCTTGTATGTCGGCTTAAGAAATTCCTTTATGGTCTCAAGCAAGCTCCTCGTACTTGGTATGCCAAAATGGATAGCTTTCTTTTAGAAACTAGCTCTTCTAGGTGTCATTCTGACAATAATGTCTACACCAAGAAAGTGGGCAAGTCTCTTATCATTCTTGTTCTTTATGTATGATCTTATCCTTATTGGTAGTGATCCCAAACCTTATAAACCATGTGAAGTCCAGCGTTAAAAAGCAGTTTGAAATGACAGACTTAGGACACTTGCATTATTTTCTTGGTCTTCAAGTCTTGCAATCCAAGGAAGGTATTTCCCTTTCCCAGTTCAAGTATGCATGTGATCTTCTACGCCACTTTCACATGGAAGACT
>APFE030965180.1:0-13457 GCA_000404065.3 Pinus taeda | reverse complement strand
TCATGTTAGATCTGTATTTAAAATGGATTTACGCTGGTTCATATTTTCTGACTTTATACCAATCAATACAATGTATTTAGACTTTCAACCTTGACTCTAAAGACCTGCAATATTTATATCTATGTTTGCAAACAAGGGAACTTGCAGGCAAGCCTTTGAAGTTATTAGATTTGGGATAGGAGAGGAAAATGGGGAAAGGTGTTGTGTCTATGATGATACTAGTCTGGCTTCTATGATGACACACCATGATAAGGTTCGAATTTCAATTCTAGCTTTGTAACGTTAAAGGTTCAAATTTTCCTATTTATGGTTATCCCATTCGTCAGAATTGTGGCAGGTCATGCTCCTCGGTCACAGCGATGAGTATATGCAGGATGTTAACATGCAAGTAACAGTTGCTTTCAACCGTTTCGGGGAAGGGCTTGTGCAACGCATACCTAGGTATGTGAACCGATCTGATTTCACATTTTTCGATTTGTGTTAACAATTCATAAAACGATCTGTGTTTCATGCGTTAACAATCCAGAAAACCTTAGAGGTCCAAATCTTTTCTGTTGTAACGCAGATGCCGACATGGCTACTTCCACGTGGTGAACAACGATTACACACACTGGGAAATGTACGCAATTGGTGGAAGTGCGAACCCAACAATCAACAGCCAAGGCAATCGATTCCACGCACCGGTTAATCCCTTCTCCAAGGAGGTACGCGTTGCTTCTTCAATTCTGCTTAATCTATCAGTGTCGAAATTAACATCCTGCATATGTTACTATGTCGATTACCTTAAATGGTATGAATGATGATTATCAATTGTTTATTACAGGGCTGAAAACAAGGGAGAAAGCTCCCACCTTTGAAGAGTTGACAAGGATCTTGATGCAAGAAGAAGAGAGGCATATGAGTCTAAATCCTCAGAATGCAGATCTCGCATTGATGGCGAAGAAAAATTCTTTTAGAGGGAAACCAAGAGCAGGACAGAAAAGTGGTGGTACACCACAGAAAAATCCATTCCAAGATACGTCATCAACTAGAAATGATTCAAGAATCAAGTGTTTTTACTGTGGTAAAATTGGTCACATTGCTAGAAATTGTTACAAAAAGAAGATTGATGAAACCAGACATGGACATAAGAAGCATGCAGTGCACTTTGCTCATGAAAATCAGAATCATGACCTCAAATTGTTTTTGTTTGATTTTTCTCTCTCTGTTGAGAGTGATGAGGCTGAAACTTGGTTTGTGAATTCTGGAGCATCCACTCATATGACAGGAAATAAGCACTGGTTTGAAAGTTTTAAAGCGACCAGCAGTGGTGCTAACATCTACCTTGGTGATGAAAGAGCATACCATATTAAAGGGTATGGATATATTCCTATGATATTGCTTGATGGTAATATCAGGTGCATACAGAATGTCATGTATGTACCGGGCATTAGAAAGAATTTGATCTTTGTCTCCATGATTTAGGATTAGAACTTGAAAGTGGAATTTTTCAAAACCTATTGTGTTATAAAGGATTTTCTAGATCATCAGAAGCCAGTTGCATTCGGAATACAAGTTCAAGGCATGTATAAGTTGAATGTTACAAGCGTGCCACATCAAGATTTAAATTAAACAATGATGACAAAAGAGAATATTTGGCATCAAATATTTGGACACATCAATATTCATGACCTATTGCTGCTACAGAAACAAGGTATGGTTAATGGACTTCATGTTTTAAGAAATGCACATGTTGATTGTGAAGGATGTGAACTTGGAAAAATGCATAGGGATGAATTTCCCTCAAGTTTAAATAGGAGAAAGAGAGATATACTCAAACTTGTGCACACTGATATATGTGGACCGATGCAGATAAGGTCCGTAGGTGGAGCTTATTATTTTTTGTTATTTGTTGATGATTGCACAAGATATACCTGGGTATATTTTCTCAGAAAGAAAAATCATACTTTTGAATATTTTAAAGAATTTAGAATTATGGTTAAAAAGCAGAAAGGGAAAGTCATCAAAATTCTCCACTCAGATCAAGAGGGAGAGTAAGAGCTTGGAAACTTCATCAAATATTGCAGGGATCATGGAATAATTCAACAGTTTACAGTACCCCACACTCTACAACAGAACAAGGTTGCAGAGAGAGAACATAACTCTGGTGGAGTGTGCACACAACATGTTGAAAGGTAAGAACCTATATAATGGATTCTGGGCAGAAGTTATTAATATTATAGTCTATTTAAAGAATAGAAGTCCAACTAAGAGTCTTGATCTCAAGAATCCATTCAAGGTTTTATATGGTTGTAAGCCTGCAGTCAGTCATTTAAGAGTATTTAGTTCGAAAGATTTTGCACATATTCCTAAGGAGGATAGGAAGAAATCGGATGTCAAAGCCATAAAATGCATATTTGTAGGATACTGTTTCATAGTTAAAAGCATATAAATTGTTTAATAAATCCACTTACAAGGTTTTTGCGAGAAGAGAGGTTATATTGCATGAACAGATTCATGGAGGGAACAAAGAAAAAAGCTATGAGGAGTGGCACATGCCTTACTGATTGATGATAGTAATGATGAAGCCAAAGACATCCATGTGTAGCAGAAACGGTAAAAGAAAAATCTAGTGATGCTGGTACAGTTAGCAATCCAAGTCCATTCTGAGGTGAGCAAGGAAGATTTGAGGCAAGTCCGCTACCAAAGAGATTAGGTAGGTAGACTCAATTTCCAACAAGGTATAAAAATTATGCTCTTATGAATAGTATTTTAAATGTTGTTGAGCCCATGAATTATAATGAAGCAAATCAATATGATGAATGGAGCTCGGCTATGAAAGAAGAATATGAGTCAATAATTAAAAACAAAACCTGGGAATTATTTGAACTGCCAGAAGGGAAACAATCCATAGGTTTTAAATAGTTATATAAACCTAAGTTCAAAGCAGATGGTAGTGTAGACAAATATAAAGCTAGGTTGGTGGCTAAAGGGTACTCACAGAAAGAAGGGATTGATTATGAGGAGACCTTTGCTCCTGTAGCTAAGCTAAATACTATTAGAATATTAATAGCTTTAGCTACAAAGAATCATTGGCGTCTACACCAGCTAGATGTGAAATTTGTTTTTGTAAATGGAGAATTGAAGGAGAAGGTATATTTAACACAAACTGGAGGGTTTATTAAGCAAGAGCAGGAACATTTGGTCTGTAAATTAAAGAAGGCATTGTGTGGATTGAAACGGACACCTAGAGCTTGGTATGAAAAAATATAATCTTTCTTCTTGCAACATGATTATAAGAGAAGCAAAATTGACCCAAATCTGTATAATGTATTTGATTCAAAGGGGCATATTGTGTTGATTTCTTTATATGTTGATGATCTAATTGTTACTAGAAATGCCGATGAATTGATTAAAGAAATTAAAGTGCAGATGTCATATGCTTTTGAAATGAAGGACCTTGGATAACTACATTATTGTTTGGGTCTTGAGGGATTCTGGCCAGACATTTCTCACCCAAGGAAAGTATGTTAGGGGATTATTGAAGAAATTCAGAATGGATCAATGTAAAGTTGCCTCAGTACCTATACAATAGAATGTTAAACTTCAGAATGATGATGGTTCTAAAGAGGTGGATGCTACATTGTATAGACAACTAGTTGGAATTCTAATTTATTTCACTACAACTAGACCTGACTTATCATTTTTAGTCAGTGTGTTGAGTCAGTTTATGTCAAAACCTCTTGAGAATCATTGGGTGGCACCAAAAGGTGTATTAAGGTATCTTCAAGGAACCATCAATTTTGGCATTAAATATATTGATTCTCTTGATGTTAAACTGATAGGTTGTTTAGATTCAGTCTGGGCTAGAAATTTGGATGATAGAAGATCCATAGAATTTTATGCTTTCAATGTTGTGTCTGAGGTCATTTCTTGGAGCAGTAAGAAGTAGAGTAATGTATCCTTATCTTCAGCAAAAGCAGAGTATCAAGTTGTATGTGCAGCCACTTATGAAGCAATTTGGTTGAGGATACTTCTTCATGATGTTGGAGAAGAACAAAAAGATGCTACAGTGATTAAATGTGACAGCCAAAGTTCAATCAAGCTGGAAAATAACCCTGTGTTTCATAAAAACAAAAAACATATTAATACTCAGTTTCACATTGTTAGAGAAAAGATTCAGTCTAAAGAATGTTTTATTTAATATTGTAACACGTGTGATAATGCAACATATATCTTCACGAAGCCCCTTGGGAAGATTAAATTTGAATTATTTAGGGAGATGTTAGGTGTACAAGTGAACCCTTTCTCCATTAAGGGGGAGAGTTGAAAATAATGGAGAAATTATGTACTATTGAAGAAAGTTTGTTTCACAATTGTGCGTGTGTCTGAGATTAGGATTAGTTTCTATTTTCTAGGAGACAATTTTGATCTCCCTGAATTGATGTAAACCTATATATTTTGATTCCAGGATTAATGAATGTGTGCGGTACTACCCAAGAAATGTCCAGGTGCATCTTTCTCACTTGTGAGTTGCTAGTTTCAGTATTTCAATTTTATCTTCCATTTTTAACACAAGGCTCCATGTTTACACGCTTATTTGGGATTCCCCTCTCTACCCTAAATCTGGCTAAAAATAACATGATGGGTAGCATACTTGAAACTATTGGCAATTTTAGTAGCCTCATCTACCTAAATTTTGGTCAAAGTGACTTCATTGATAACATACCATAAGCTATCGAAAAATTGAGAGAGTTGACCTTCTTAAATTTAGGGGAAAACAATCTAACTAGCAAAATCCCTGAGGGCATTTGATCCAAGTCCGGGTGTGATGAAGAACCCTTCCAAGACCTTTTACTTTCGTGATGTGTTAAATTTCATTTTTAAAAGAACATAAGTGAATACATGTGTGTGTTGTACAAAAGAGGAACATGTCAATCATCAACACATGAAATAACAAGACGTTGATAATGGAGTTCGTCTAGGAGGGACTACATCTCTAGGCCCCGGTGTCAAGATGGTGTAGGCCGCTACATTAAGTGTTGTCAATAGTGATGATGCACACAAGAGATGATGTCGCGATCATATAAGGAAAAATTCCCTCACGCAGGAGCGGCTCTAAGAGATGTTCCACTACAGGAACTCTCAATCAAAAGGCTCCTATCAGTGTGACACAAAACTCATGCATGATGAGCATCCCACCAACATGGCGTAAAAGGGATGTCAAAACAAACATGCATGGCGAGACATGAGTATCCCATCAACATACAACAAAGGGGATCTCAAAACACAACATGATGAGTCATGACAACAAGTACATCACATAGGCGATTCCGCGTCACATCAAGCAGGAATCATAAAAATGAGTAAGAAACAAGATCCTGCATCAATCAACAACAAGGATCTGTGCAGCATAATGCATAAAGAAGAAGTACATGAACACATCATACACCTCACAACCAGGGGCAATATGAAGAATCGAATGTTAATCTACTGAAGTTGTTCAGACCATTGATCGCATGAAAATGACTTCTCGCACATGAATGTAGACATCTGCACTGGCACTTAGAAAAGTGGCTGGAAAATAAAAAAAGAGAATGACAAATATGAATGCACCATCAGATTTTTGGCGTTGATTAGTGCAAAATCAACTGTCCAAAATCTGAATTCTGAGAAGTTGAGAATCTAGGACTCAAGGAATCTTTTAGATTCTCCCAGGATTCCTTAAAGATTCTGCTCCATGGGTGGACTATAAATCTGCAACTCAAATGGAAAATCTGATCTCGCCATTGTGATCCCTGCGAAAAACTGTGAAAAACGAGTATAAACTTGACTATATTCTGACATGGAGAAAAATTACCTCCACGGGAAAATTTCAAGGCTCATGGTTCCACACCCTATTTTTGCAGTGATCATGGTTACACCTTCATCCTAAAAATGGCCAAAAAATGCAGAACTATGATGGAGAAATGGATAGCGCCATTGCGTTCATGGTGACGAGAGGTGTTGAATCCATATAAAATTTGTCAAATTCTAACAAAGTGAAAATTCAGCCCTCTTACAAAATTCATGGTTCCTGCATTAAAAATTAATTAATTCGCCTCAATTTGCATACCCGCTCTTGGTTCCTCCATCTCTATCTCGAACTACATGCAATGGTAAAATTTTGGGTTTGTATTAAAATTCACCGGCAGATTACCCAAAGAGGGTGGTTGGCATAATGGCAATAGGTTTGGTTGAGGAGGGGTCGAGTGGTCAAACCTTGCCCCTCCTATTTTTTCCCACAAGATGGGTTTTAAAACCCAAACTTATATAACGCACGTTATTAATGGTCACATACTGTTTACGGTTGGGCACATAATGGTTTTGTGCTAATGCATTAACGTTTTTGGGGCCACCCGCTTGGGGGTCGGTCAAATTGTAGGAAACTTAAACCTGGCCCACAAGCCAACTTTGACCAAAACTTTGACTGGTTCATTCTCCCTCATATAAGATCGGATTGACGAACCGTTCACACCTCCACGATCAGGACGACGAGATCTACGCTCTGGTCCTAGGTTGAAGTCATTCTGAGCACTTTGATTTTTGAGCATTCATAAACCCTCTTTGTCCTGTGTGTCTCTCTGGAGCCACCTGGATCAGCATTGCCACTCTAAACAAACTTGAACAACCTTTTTTAAATAAAAATTATTTTACATCTACAATTCCAAAAGGCATAGGAAAGCTTCATTCTCTTACAAAATTATTTTTGAATTTAAACAATATTTCTAGGAGCATTCCTGAAAGTATTGGTGATTTGGTTTCACTTCAACAATTGGATATATCTCGAAATAAGCTAGAGGGAACAATCCCTGATCATATTGGCCAATGTGTGGGATTAGAAGTGTTAGATTTGTCCAAAAACAAGTTGAATGGAAATATTCTTCCATCTCTAGGCAACTGTAAATCTATGAGAAATTTATTACTCCCGCAGAACAACTTGTCAGGGATAATGCCACCAACTTTAAGTAAATGTTCTACTTTACAAAGCTTGAAGGTGTCCAAGAACAATATTGGTGGAAAACTAGAAATATGATTTCCAGATTCCATTCAAATTCTCTCTTCTTATGAAAATAATCTCATTGGGACTTTTCCTAATTCTTTTCCCCAATGTAGTCAGCGTCAACTGCTAGATTTAAGAAAAAATAAATTATCAGGTTAGCTACCTGGCTACCTTGTAACTTTCTATGAATTGATAGTTTTAAGTGTGGGTTATAATAAACTTCGCGGTGGTATTCCTTCCAACATCTCAAATCTTGTCAAATTACAAGTGTTGGATTTGTCCAACAATAAAATTAATTGAAGCATACTATCCAATCTCGAGAGACTTAAGGGATTCAAAACCTTTGGGTCTTCTGAACTAAGTAGTAATACATTGTATGAGGATCTTATAATTTTCATCAAGGGATTTGAGTATACTATAACATATGTGTTGGCTACAAACACGATATTGGACTTGTCTAGCAATAATATTAAGGGGGGAATACCTCCAAGCATAGGAAATTTGAGTAGCTTGAGGTTGTTGAATTTCTCAAGTAATCAATTAGAATGGAAAATACCTACATCTCTTGTTGCGATATCTACTTTGGAACAATTGGACTTGGGAAAAACAAAATTGAGTGGAGAGGTTCCTCAAGAACTATCTTATCTAGCCATGCTAGCATATTTGGATGTTTCAACTAACGCACTCTGTGGAAAAATCCCACCAGGAATACAATTTTCCACTTTAAATGCTGCTTTATTTCAAAGAAACAAGTGTTTATGTGGTTTTCCTTTACAAACATGCAAGGAAAAAGAAAATCTGCCTCAGAAAACCACAGGTGCAAATGGAAGTATTAGCCAAGGATGGTTAAGCCATTTGGACAAACATAAAGTGGAAGTGGAAGTGTTAGTGTTAGCCAAGGATGGTTAAGCCATTTGGAAAAATATGTCAATGAATGCACTTGGTTAAGGAGTGGGACTTGGATCATGTGGGGTTTTCTTTGTGATGGTACTATGGAATAAATTTAGAGATTGGGTGGTGCCTCCAACAACAACAAAACGCTTTTATAGACTGTACAAATTTCCTAAATAGTGTGTACTAAGCCAATGTAATTCATTCTACCGAGTGTACTATGGACTGTACAAATTTTCTAAATAGTGTGTACTAGGCCAATGTAATTCATTCCACCCAGTGTACATCAATTTCTGTGATGAAAGTTAAAGTACAAGATATAAAAGAAAATAGTTTTTCATATTGTTAAATCATGTCCTTAGTATTCTTGTGTTTTAAAGTACTTGAAATTGTATCCTGTTGTGAACTACTTGAAGTTGTAAAAAACATCTACCGAGATGAATCCTCAAACAAATACTTCCATTGTTAGATGTTATTGGTGCCTGCTGCATATAATCCTCGTTTAAATAAATGGAACAGGATATTTTAATTTTACATCTTTCATAAAGAGAAGTTTGAACAATTCCTTTTGCCAAAACATTTCTTTTGAAACAAATTTTTGAAGATATATCCACAGGATATAGTCACATGCCTATATTTTTGGAATTAATGTTTGGATGCAATTTTACAACATTGTTTTAGTCACTGCCGATGTCTGGTTACTTATGTCTAGCTTTCTTTGCGTTGCGCTAAGAATTTGACAAAATATATGAATTTCTATTTAAGGAAGATGCAATTCATTTGGAATTCCGTAAGATTGTTTGTTCTCATCAAAGCTTCGCTTCTACACAGTTTCTACACTCACTTATACCCAAATCTTTGACTGTTATTGTCCCCTAAAGAATGAGCTTCATACAATGGATTATAATATAAAATATGAACATAAATGAGTTATACATGTTACAGAAGCATTAACAAATTTGTTTTCGTTTTTTATTATTTTTTGGAAAATGAATCGTGGTTGCTAAGTAACTGGCATACCACTTTCTGGTTCCAGATTCCACATTGGAGCACCATCCAATTCTTAAATAATCATTGCACAATTTAAGAATTTAACAAAAGTTTAAAGTATTGTAAAAGTTCCTTTTCTGCAATGTAATTATTTGGAATCTCCGTGACAAAGATAATTTGGGGGAGATTGCTAATTACAGTAGAATAGTTTTTTTCCAGTTGCAGCTTTTTCAAGAGGAAAAAATGGTATCGTTCATTATAAAAGAAAGTTACATATGATTTTCTCCATTTACTACCTGTTGTACGAAAACAGTTACATAAATCTATTGCGTCTTAAATTTTTGACAATATCTATCTCTCTATACTATGTTGTGTCTATCTCTATGCAACTTTTATTTTTCCCTTTCACATAAAGGTAACTACCTTTAAGTAGATGTCAAAAACACAAAATACAATATTTATTTGCCACGATGTATACCACATATAGAAATTTGAAATAGCAATTTATATCACATGAGACTCTCTTCGTATGAC
Organism: Pinus taeda; assembly: GCA_000404065.3. NCBI lineage: Eukaryota > Viridiplantae > Streptophyta > Pinopsida > Pinales > Pinaceae > Pinus > Pinus taeda. The sequence goes on along the minus strand of APFE030965180.1, from coordinate 4,021 downwards.
TTCCCATCATATCATGATATATCCAGTTCGCTAGAGACATCCATTTTCAAAAGCCAGAAAGTTGATCTTCCCACTTGTGCATTGCATCCTTCTTTTGACAATAAGTATGCCTCACTATTTTGTTCTTTGTAGATATGGGAAATAGAAATCCTTCTGAATTCATTAATCAATACCTTGATCTTGCTTTTCCAGTTAAAACACTAAGAAGTCTCCAATTTATATCTTTCACTTGCCCATTCAACAACCACCTTGGAGTCTCTGAATATGATGACATCCTCAACTCCAAGCCATTTGGAACAATACAAGACTCCCCACAATGCAAGAAGTTATGCCCTGGTGTTGGATCCTTTACTGCTAAATCAAACAAAATGGTAAAAGTCTTAGGGCCCTAGTGGATGGCCATTCTAGTGACACATGATCTGAAAGATGTGGCCCATCGAAAAAACCGACTAGATAGTAGGCCCACATGGTCCTTGGATATCGATTTCATTGTGGTGTCTTGTCCTCATGGAGACCATATTCCTTAAAATATGTTGAAAGATTAATGCATGTCCTCCTCACATCTTGTTGCAATCGCTAAAAATGCAGGTGTTCCTTTCCTTACATAATCCCCATAGCACAAAAAATGGAAAATGCCTATGAGACTTGTATTCAACAAACCACTGCCTTAGACATGTCCCAATGTCTGTTGTATCCTATCTTGTTTTGAAGTTCAAAACGTTGAGCACCCCGAACCACACCGACATCAAAAAGGGACACACTGCAGGAAAATATGGTTAACATCTACTTGAGCCAAACATAAATTGCACCTACCTGGGCCATGGAATCCCCTCTTGATAAGGTTATCCCATGGTGATCCCATGTCAGAATTATGCTGTGAACCACAAAGCATACAAAACATTTGAGTTTCTATGGCATATTCCACTTCCATGACCTGTTGAACCAACTATAGCGAAGATCCGCAAATGAAACCTGTTTAATTATGGAGTATGCTTCATTTACCTTAATCTGACCTTTTTGGAATCCACCACACCAAGTCATTCTGTCTTCTTTTGGAGTCAACAATATCCCTGCTAACTTCAATTGTAATATATATTCTTTACATTCTTCAGCAAGATGTCCCATTAGACCCAAATCCCCAATTTCTTTCCAAGAGGTTGTATGCGGCAATGTCTCAAGTGTACTACTATATCCTTTAGAACATATGTACTCAATTCATGTAAAAAAGAAATCAGGGATAAAGATAGAGTATGATTACCTTCCACTCCAATGAATTTGTCCAATCTGATTTCCGGAAGAGATCCTAAGCCGATTTCCCATCCTAGGTTCCCAAGGAACCAATGTTTTGTTTGCAATGGGCTTCTCTAAGATTGCAAAATTGCCTTAGGATCAGGAGTTCCCTCTCTTATCCATCCGTATAGTTCCTTCCTTTTAAGATATTTAACTTTGACGATCCGATGCCATAATCCATCACCGCAAACTGCCCTCCATTTTTTTTTTAGAAATAAGGTCAGATTAAAACATTTTGTATCTTTGAAACCCCATCTACGTTCATCTACCTGACTAGCCAACGTCTCCCTACGGACAAGGTGGATTTTCCTATCGGAACCAGCAACAGCCCATAGAAAATGAATAATGATAAAGTTGATCCAATTTACAATACCCTTCAACAATTTGAATATATGGAGATGCTTTTTAAATCAAATTCAATCATAATAATTCTGCCTCCCAGTGATAACCACTTATGAGACCATAAGTCTAGCATCTTCTCAAATTCCTGAGATAACCCGCCCAATTCTTTGTTTTCATAACCATTTGGCTTCAAGAAGAAACTAAAGTACTTAAACCCTCCATCTAAAGATTCGACTGGACATCAAACAAAGATGAAATCTCCTTCATCGCTGCCCCCTCAGGGTTTTCCGATATTAAGAATGACTTAATATTGTTCATTAACAAACCCGACACCACTTCGAAAGATCTTATAATCTCTAATAAATACTTCCATTCATTGAGAACCACCTTCCCAATTGAAAACACATCATCCACGAACATAAAGTGTGTAAGGGAAATGCCATTTATCAACCTGCATCTTGTAATGATACCCCTTTTGCTTGCATCTGAAATTCGTCTACTTAATCTATCATTCACCAACAAGAACAGGAGAGGAGATAGGGCACATCCTTGTCTAATACCTTGAGATGCCTCGAAAAAAATTGTATGGAAGCCATTGATGATGACCGCATAATTAATAGACGATATACAAGTCGTGATCCACTCCACCATATGTGCACCAAGACCGATCTTAATTAGGATCATTCTCAAGAATTCCAAGTCGACACAATCATTGGATTTATAAGACAATTAAAGTCAAGTCATTACAGACAGTACGACAAATGCGATGATAGCGAGTCACGACATTTTCTTGAAATTTGTATCCGCGTTTGTCGGCCACTCAATACGCCCTTAGTCTTCATTCATTATGCGAGTTAGTCGGCCACTCAACACGCCCTTAGTCAAGTCATGTCAAGATTTCACGTCAATAAACAATTGAAGTCAAGTCATGCGATGATACCCACATTTTCTTGAAATTTGTATCCGACTACGCCCTTACTCTTCATTCATTAAAGTCAAGTCAAGTCAAGACCCACAACTCACGATCTGAAGAACGGTACGGCAGACTGCCATACATATTCTTACACACCATTAAAGATACTGAGATTTATTAGTTTATCACACGTCATAATAAGACTCTTTATCTTTTAAATCTTACCAGGAGATGACTTCCATTAGAAGAAGAATTATTAGTTTATATGATTTAAACACTGAAGAATTATTAGTTTATATGATTTTAAACACTGAATGCATGAATGAATGTATGTAGTGTTAAGATATTCTTTGCAATAGTTCATTTATTCAGATGCAATGTTTTAATAAATAATGATAATTATTATTATTATTTTTTAAATGTACACTAAAATAATATTAGATTAAATAATTTTATTAATAATTTTAAAAAATTATATATATACATTTTTGAATATTAAATACAATTTGAAATAAATTACAATGAAACATGGGTTTAAATTAATTAAAATAAAGAATCAAATTAAAATCAAACTAATAAAAATATATTTAAATATGAAAATAATAAAAATCAAATTAATAATATATTTAAATATTGAAATTAAAATTATATATAATTTTATTAAGTTAAATAGATGAATTTTAAAAATCATTTGTTTAAACAATAATATTTTTTCATTTTTTTTAAGGATTTTTTTTTAATTAAAATTTATTAAAATTTTCAAATTGTAATATATATATCACAATAAATACTATAAGATATAAAATACTAGCTATTAAATGGAGATTCTTATTTATCATATAAATTAAATTGGTAAATTCTCATAAGCATTAATCCATAAAAAAGTCAAAATACTTATTTCATTTTACATTTCAAGTTGCTAAAATAAATTAAATAAATGACAAAAATTAACTAATTATAACATTAATAATAATAATAATAAAAAGAATGAATATATTAATATATAAGTTCAACATATATAGATTAAAAAATTATAAGAATATTATTCATCATGAAGATTAACAGCCCATTTTATTATGAAGATTATTAATATGTAAATAAACTTTGTTACAATACCATGAGCCAATATCATAACTTATCAATACAAATCCATAATTCCTTTCATATGATACTCCGTTCATATGACATTTTTTTAATTAATGAATTTGATTAAAAGAAAAAAAAGACATACTACTTTGAAAATAAATCTCACCATTTGTGTATACTATTATGAGTAGTCTAAAATATCTTATGGATGTTAAATCTCTACCATCCACCTAATAATCTTTGATAATTAAATTTATCAATACTATGGGTCAATACCATGGCTTATCAATACCACATACCCAAAAGAAATAACTCATTTCACAATCAAAATATTTTATGAATAATTTATTTTAATTTTATTTAATATTTTTTCAATTAAATCTAAAAAAA
>APFE030965175.1:78099-99069 GCA_000404065.3 Pinus taeda | reverse complement strand
GAGGTTTACCGTTTGTAATACGTGAATATCTGGTGTCGTTCCCAATGAGGAAGGATTGATTCCCACACTAGTTCAGACACGATCTCGTGCTTGTCCTTTAAGAGGGCTTTCCCAGAGCATAGATGCAACAATTGGATTTCTCCTACCGCAAGATAAAGCTACTTGTTTGTTTTACTATCTTGGAGAGTTAATTACTCCCTACTCCAAGATACTAGCCTAAGCTATGTTGGTGTATTAGAGCCCTAGAAACAAAGAATTTGCTAGATTGATTTTATTTTAAGCGTGATTTTTAGTGGTTTTTGATTAATTCAAGAGGTGATGGAGATGAAACTCGTGGTGTAAAGACTCGACTCAAAATCAATACAAAAATGCACTTAAGATGATTGAATAATATTTTCTCTTCAATGAAGTTCTAGCTAGGAAAGAGTTGGAAGATGCAAATACTTTGAAAACACAAATCTTTCTTAACAATCAAATCAAAAGAAGAGTATTCGTTTCAATGCACTAAAAAATGAGACAACTAATTATTTCCACAAGAATTTCTCTTTTCATTTGAAATCTCAAATGCTACTAAAAACAAACTTTTTCAAAAGAGACCTTTCATATTTAAAAAAAAAAAAACATTTAAAACTATAACTAAAGCAAATCTTTGAGAAAAACTATTGAATTAAAGCAAGCTTAAGATCTACAAACTAAGAAAACCTATTTGAAGTAAAAGCTCACAAAAAGTCTTTTTGAGGATGTTTTACTTGGTTACAAGCAAACCAAGGATCAATTTGTCCAGAATCTCAAATAAGTCAAGAACAACCAATTTTGTTTTCCTTTTGAAAATGAAAATCCAAACTTTCAATCACAAGTTTTTTGAAGTTTTGTAAAGAGAAAACTCAAAGCGGATTCCTCAGCAAGGGGAGATTTCATAAATGGTCAGACTCATAAGAAGACTGGTAGACACTAAGGTGATCTGAAGTCCCTACAGCCTCTAAGCTCAGAGCCACTACACAACCAAATCGAAAAACAAACCCAACAAGCAAAACTCCTAGGAATTTCACCTAAAACCCTAATGCTAATGAAATTAAACCAAGGAAAGAATTCAACCAGTCACATGCAGGTATGGGCAGAGGATAACCACTAGAAAAAACAAAATAAAACTAATTTAAAGAACAAAATTCAAAATTTTTCAAAAATTTAGCAGGGTACGCAGGTCCAGAGTTTACCCAGGTACGGGCACGCTCTGTGCACAAAGTAAAAGTGCGTACAAGTACGCACTGTGATACACGTGCAGACTGCGGACTTCGACCAAAGTAATGAAAAATAAAAAACAAAGCTAAATCCACTAAGTCTACCCAAAACCACACACAACAAGCCAAAAACAGAAACAAAATGGCAAGTTTCTCAAGTCAAAGAAAAACGAGGAAAACAATCAAGTCCCCAGTGGAGTCGCCATTTTGTCACGCGGAATGAGTCGATCTTGCGGACACGATAGACCTTCCTAGAATCTAATGAAGACCTAATGACAAACAAACCAACCAGACACTATCTTTCTCTAAATGCGCTTTATAAATAATGGGAAACAAATGTGTTTAAGGCCTACCTCATGTCCAACGCAAGTTTGGAGATGCCTTCGCTCCTTTGATCCAAGTAAATTCCTTTGTCGCAAACCTGCAAGCACAAACAAGGCAAACGATTAAATAGCACCTGAATAACCAATATTATAAAACATATACAACATGAAAGTCAAGGAGTCCATGAAACAAATAACATGAGATACTTGTTGAGAAAAATGAGCTTGATTGTATTAATTCAAAAGGAGAAGAACCTTACAACCTTTGCCTTGATGCTGTACAAGCTCCTCCCAGGGTCCAACAATAAGTCTCCTCTACTTTGACAAGCTTCACTCACTCCCTAATGAAGCCAAAAAGGTATGTGATCTCTCCTCTTAAGCTCAAATAGGAAGTCTTGATTTCACTAGCATTTACCCTCAAAAGTTCAGCTTCTACCCTCCCCAGCCACTGACCCAATGCCTCAATTTATAGTGCAATGGAGATTAGTTACCAGGTCCTCCTTCAAAGAGATAGAATCCTCCTTCAAAGGGATAGCTCCTCCCAACAAGGGATTAGTTCCTCCTATTATGGGATGCATGAACCACATGGAGTGAACAATCCACGTAACAGATGCTTCTAGAAAACTCTAGAATTAACCCAAAGTGAGTTTTTTAAGATAAAAATTGCGCCTTTTGACTTTCACAGGGGTACGCTCCCTCCCCTTTACATACAGAGCGTATAAGTACGTAGATATCTTGAACAAAAGGTGCGGGCCCGCAGGCAAAAGTGAGAGAAAGTGCGGAACCAGAGTTACATTGCTTTTTTGATGTCTTTCTCTCATTTCTAAAGCTTGTTCTGAAGAGTTGAGGTTTGAGACTTGCTTAGGAAGCTGGCATAGGTGGTGATAGACCCACACCGACTGCAAATAATCAAGGTGACGATATTTTTGTGTAACAAGGAGTAGTTGTTTTCTTTTCTTTCCTTGATTTTCTTTATCTCGCTTCTTTCCTTTGTTTATTTGCTTTTGCAGTTGTAAGTTAGTTTTCACATGAAACTGTGTTTGGCTTCTTAGACCAACAGGGTGAAGTTCAAGAGGAACTTGTATTGCTATCAACACTTGGTTACATGCCTATTCCCTCTCTTTATGAGAAGCTTTCATTTCCTTTAGTTGATGATACCCTGATGGAATATACATTCCTTTCGGAGAGAGTCATGGTGAAATCATGTTGCTTTCACTTTTAACTAGTATTGCCTACTCTAATCGGTTTTCTATTTTTGGTTAACCCTTGTTAACTAAGTAAAGTAGAGTAAGGGGAGGGAGAAAAGCTTAACAAGTATGTTAGAGGTATATATATAAATATCCTTCTTTGAAGGAACAACCTCTTCTACTCTCAATAAGTCGAGATCCCTCTTCTGCCCCATGAAATAAATAAGTGCCTATGCACAGTTCATTGGACAAATAAAAATGAAAAAATGAAATAAAGGGCGTAAGAAGATAAAGGCTTCCTGTGCAAAGAGGTGAAGCAAGTAACTGCGCTAGGGTATTGTCCAGACTCATTGGCAATGGAGTAATGCTTGTGTTCCTAAAGTGACTCCGTCGGGGTACTGTCCAGGCCTGCTGACAGTTGAGCAACATCAGAATTGAAACTAAAAACTCAGACAATCTCTTTTACTTGTCATTGCATCTTTAACTCAAGCTAAGTGAAGAAGTTATGATAATCAAAGAACTAAACAATACTTACGGAAGAGTTAGGCTCGCTTTGCATGAGGCAAGGTCCATACAAAGAGTTTGAGTTCTACCAGTGTGTCACCAATCTTGTAACAACTACGACCACCCTCCAAAATTTTGCCTATGCTTCGATCTTGGAGACTTCCTTCTTAATCACAACAACTCATCTAACATTGATCCAAGTATTTGTGCTTCGACTGAGACTTATCTTTTCGTTTTCACTTGTGTTTGCTAACTTATCAGATTCTTCTAAGTCACAAGCTGATCTCCCAACTTGGTCACACAACAGTTCTAGGCTTGCCTCCAAAAACTGTGCAATCCTTGAAAGTAATCAACCTTGATGATTAGAATTGTGTAGTTCATACTTGCTGTTAATCTTGAGCTCAGAAACTACGCAATCATGGAAGGTAGCCCAACACTAAGCCCAGAAACTATGCAGCCCTCACTAAGCTCAGAAATTGTGCAGTGCACATTGCACTGGAAAGTTGCCCAGTTCCCTAGAATTGTGTAGTCTTTCCCAGCAGTGTGCATTACAAGTTTCCCCTGAAAGAGATAGACAATTAAAGGGAAAAAAGCATCCCTAGGAAATAGGGATCTACAATGTCCTTTCCTAAATTATTTTGGAACATGATTTATGTCTACATTTTGGGGGCCAATTTTGTTTGAGACGGGGTCAATTTGATTTTTGATAGAAGACTTAGGAGTTAGAGGCAAGTTAATTTTATTTTATTTTGTTTTGTTAATGATATGTGGGGACCACCCACATAAGAAATACGCACTCCCTAAGCCAATGATTCGAAATTCATGAGAGGGAATAAAAGGCGGGAAGAAAGGCTCCACAAGAGTTATAAAAGGAAGGCAAAACACTTCATTTGGCATTCTTGGCTTATCGAATTTGATTATGTTGCTTGAGTTGTTTAGTCAGGTCACTTGCTGTTTAGCAAGAGTTTTCCAAGCGAAGAACTCACCCTTTCTTCTGGGGACTTCGAGTGCCACCCTAGAGAGGTTCATCCATTATCATCTGAAGGACATTTGTAGAGAGATTTCCAGCATTTGTATTCAGTTCACCTAACAGTGTGTATTTCTGGAGGACACAATAGTGGATCTAGTGTGGCCATTGTAGCATTCTTCCGGAGGGCTATTATCGGGAGAAATGAGGAGAAGAAGGCTCAATATATTTTTTGGTTATTGCGTGAGTTTGAGGGATGAAGTGGCAACAATATTCATGAGTGATTTTGTAGACTTTGTGGCCAGCACAGAAGAGAGAAATTGGGCATACGCAGGAGATAGAGTTTTAGCCATTAGGGCTATTGCTTTCCTCGAAAAATACGGGAATTATTGGTGGAGTTGATTGCTACATTTTAGTAGTGTTTTAGGAGGATTTTGCTATTGGTTTGATAGAGAGTGTGTTTCAACAACTATTGGAAAGCGTAGGGCTTTTGGGGGTCAATTTTGGAAGGTCAAAACCAAGCCAAACCATTTTTGGGTTTTTTACTAGGACCTCATAAATAATTTTGCACAATTTTATGAGCATCGAAGGTGGGGTTTTCAACCATATCTTTGCAGCAGATAGTGTAGAATTGTTGGGGACTACACAATGCCTTTGTGGGGTCGATTTTGGGAGGTCAAAATCTAGCCAAACCATTTATGGGTTTTTCCTGAGGAGACTAGATATAGATTTGCAGAATTTTATGAGCACCGGAGATGGGATTTTCAGCCATATCTTTGCAACAGACAATGCAAAATGACTAGGGATTGTGCAGTGTAGCAATTGGTCAGTTGATTGTAGCTTTGGGTTGTCATTGCTTCACTTAGGCTTTGCACCTCTTGCCTTTGAGGCAAGACCAGGTGCATTCCTTCCATATTTTGTACTCTTGCACCAGTTTGTAATAAAATGGCTCAGTTGCTTCCATATTTCTGATAGTTATGGGCGTTTTCTAATTGTTTTAAAATTTTTGTGGCGAAAATTGTTATTTGCTTGCATATCACTATTTTCCTATTTTGAAACATTACAGTGGTATCAGAGCATCATCTTGGCCTAGTTGTGGGTAACTATTAAGATCATGGAAGATTCAGATACATAGGCACAATAACAACTGAAACCATAGACAAACCCATAGCTCAAGAAAAATTCAATGTGCAGAAATTATGGGGTGGAATCCATTGGGACAATGAGGGGTTGGCCCAATTGAGGAGGGTGAAAGACCAAACCCATCCTCATCCTTACAACAGAGGCACTAGAGGTACACAGACCATGGGGTTACAACCATCTACACCATGTAGGGTAAATCGGCAGACTCAGGATACCAGATCTCCTCCAAAGGAGCAGACAGGACAGGAATAGTTAGAGGGTAAGACTAGGAGGCACTTCTGCTAGTGGAGACCTAACTTTAGATATGAGGGGCCTAAGGAGGAGATTGAGCATGAAGCGGAGGACACGTGGGAGTGTGAGGAGCACATTGGTATACCTAGTGTGGCATAAGAGTCACCATTGTTGGAGGCCTCTTTGATAGCACCAGTTGACACCTTGGGGGAGAGAACAGAGCATACACCCATAGGGCCATCCATTGACAAGGTGCAAGGAGACACAAACATGACCACCATTGAGGAGGTGACATCTATTGTTGAGGTATCCATTGATGAGGTATTTGGGGTCGTGACCGAGTTTTCAATTGATAGAAGCGCACGACAGGATGATGAGGTGTCGAGAGACATCACCACCCTTGATGAGGAGCCGATAGGTACAAAGGCACACAAATATACGAAAAAATTGTGGGATGACAGTCACCTATAACAACATGGAGAGCACATAGAGGGGCGCGAGCTAGTCATGGAGGGGTAATTTGTGACACATGTTTAGCCCATGGTGGAGGAGGATGAGTAGTCTTCTTTGGGGCCAACCACTGACTTAGAGCATATAGATGCATAGGTTGTTAATAGAGTTGCAATACTTCCAGATACTAGCTCTCTCTGGGGGCTTGCAACATTGCTAGACTACCTTTGCACCACGGAGAGAGAGATGGAGAGAACCCCCGACAAATTTTATGTGTTGACCAAGATGGCAAGTTTAGGCGACATGAGCTGCATAGGGTGCAACACTCGTAGGATGGAGAGCTTGTTTTATATGCTGGAGTTTGTGCATTCGATCCCTCTCTTGGGGTTGGATGGCAAGAGATTCTGAGTTGGTACCTGGTGGAGTGGGCTAGACTCATGGAGATGGTTGTCCTTCAGAGTGAAGCTCAGTGGGAGCTCTCAAACATCGAGGGTATTGGAGGCCAAAGTTGGCATTGGGATCTAGGCGGGGCTTCCTATCTGATATTAGCCATGGCATTGATGAGGTAGTCAACCTAGTGCCTGAGTGCATGCATTCCTTAGGGGAGTTCCAGTTAGCGCTAGTGGACAAGTGGTTTGTGAGAAAACTCCATTAGTTGTTTTGGCATGTTGGTTGCACATAGGCGTGTAGAATGATTAGCATTCTCTAGCAGGAGTTGGTTAGAGGAGGTGGCATGGGTACACCACCATACTGGATATTGTATGGAGACGATGTTCTCCCATTGAGGTTTACGACTCAGGGGTCATAGAGGATCAACACGGTAGAGATATCCCCTATAACAGGAGTGGAGTTGGTGTGCTCAGGTCTACCAAGATGGACGAGGGGACATGGCGTGTGTCATGGTGGGATCACTAGCAGAGTGGCAGACACTTTGGCACACGTGGGATACCATATGTTACAGGGTGTTATGACAATAGGCAGTGGTACAAAAGATTGCACAGAGTCATGTCGTAGCGTCTAATGTTATATAAAGGGATGTGGCCTGATGCATTGTAACAAACCTGGTGATAAGTTCACGTAATAAAAGTTAATAAAGGCAAAATAAGACCACGGTTAAGGGACACTTATTCCAAGTTGAATGTTGGGAAAATATATCCTAGTGGGCATCATTGGATGTGTGTGTTTGGTTAATGAAAATTGGCAAAGGCTAAGGCAAGGGCATTAAAAGGAAAAAAGGCATTTTTGGCACATTTATTTATGAAAATAAAGGAAATTAGGAGAAAAGCAAGGTGAAAGGTCACAGGTTTCATGTGAGGATGAAATTGAAGGAAAATAATGGAAAATGAATAAATAGAGGCGTCATTAATAAAAATTCTTTTGAGGATCAGTGTGCAATATTGTGGCTAACCTTTTGTCAATTAAAGTTTGGAGCTTCAACAGGAATATTTGCAGGTAACCTTTTGCATGTGTGATTTCCTAGCTGGTTTGGACATGCATGGCTTTGCATGTTGGTGTATGGTTCTCTTGCTATCGGTGGCATGGCTTTGCCAAGTTGTGATAGTGATTTTCAGCTTAGCCTTGAATTTTTCCGCATTCCATGGTGTTTGGATGTTTATTTTTGGTTTTGAGCTTTGGTTTGCCGAATAGATTTCAGAATCTGGGGCAGAGGTGGTCTCAAGGTTCATTCCTAAAGACCTAGGAATCCCTTGACCGGTTTTTGCGAGATACACGGTAAATCCTGAGGAAGAAGTCTCAGTTTAGGGCCTAGTGATCCAGGTTTGGATTGCGGTAAAGCCTAAGAGACTGGTCTCGGTTTAGGGTCGAGTGATCCGGGATTGGATTGCGGTAAACCCTGAGAGACAAGGAGACATAAAATTCCTCAAGGATGGTGATGGATTCCAGATGGTATTCCAAGTTTGATTCGGTTGTGATCGGAGGACCCGTTTTGTTGTGATCATGGTTTGATGGGGGTGGAGGTGGTTTAACCTCTGGATTCCCTTGGTTATTTTTGTATTGGTTGTTATATGAGATCCCACATTCATGCTTGGAATATGGCACAAGGGTGACTGGTTGAAAGAGAGATTTGGTTTAGCCATGTCTATGGTCGAGTGGTGCATAGAAGTCTGGAACCTAATCAGATTTGCCTATGATTAATAAAAGCTATTTTCTCTTACTTTTGCACTAGTTATATGTGGATTTAATGGTTATCATATCTCTAATATTTATATGGTTTTATGCTGGTTATAAGCATGGTTAAATGACTAGTTCATGTCATGGTTATTTCATGTATTTAATTGTAATTTTTAAATGGATGGATGAAAGACCTAATTGATGATATAATAGTTCAATGGAGAAGGAGAAGATCCTTCTGGTTATGTTTCATAAGTTCTTTCAGTCATTTATGCTCTTTTATTTATGATAGACCTGTAGGTTGCATTGATGCCAAGTGTTTGACAGAATGTCAGTCCTAATTGGGGATGCTCAGGCCTAGTCCTGAGGTTGTCTTGATGATGCTGGACCTGCCAACATTAAGGGGATCACCTTGGTATGAAGTCCCAACTAGAACTCACACTGTTTGGTGTGGGAGTTCCATCTGGTATGATGGCTTGGTTGCCATTGTCTTAAGGATTTGCCTCAACTCTTGCTTGTCACCATAGGAGAGTGGTTTGCTTTGTCTTCGAGAAGTGAGGTTTGCGTGCCTGGTGAGTGTAAGCGTACTTGTATCAATGGTTCTTTCACTGTGAGGGGAAGAAGGTGAAGGTGGGTTCCAGGTTGAAAGGGATCAGTCCTAACTCAGCTAGGAACACACAACACAAAAGGACATACACAGCTTCCGGCGGAGCAGTCCACTCGGATGCAGCAATCACAACATACAAGGTAAGGTAACACATACAACATTCATGGATCAGTCTGAACGAGTGCAACAATTTTTACAGCAAGGTTCATGTGAAAGGTATGTCTGATGTCCGGTAGAGTAGTCAACATGGATGAGACAACATTAACGACATATACAACACATTTCCATTAATAGATTATGCATTACAACAAATGAATCAATTCAGAACACAGGTTAAAGAAACATGCATTACAAGTGTTAAAGATCAGTCTTACAACAAATGCAATACATGTGTGAAAACGTGTTGGCCTGTTAATAGGCTTTTGAATTAAGTGAAAGTTCCAAGACACATCGTTACACCATACATCACTAACCCCGTTAGTGGGGTGTTGGAGCCACTACTTACTCCACAAAGAAAAGATTACAGAATCTCTTGGCTATATGGGAGGAGCTGAGGTGAAAAGTCCCTTCATGTACAAATGAGGGGCTTATTTATAACGAAGGGTGAAACTAACCCTTGTGGTTGTTCGACTACCCTCATGACTGTTTGACTTCCATGAATTTCTGACTTACATGACTCTATGTTCAACAAGTGGGTCTCTTGGACTTCCACGTTACATCACATTGATTGAAAACAAGCCCATAGTGGAGATGTGGGCAACATGACTCACGACTTGACTCGACATGACTTGACATGACAATGTTGGTACATTCATGCTACTGTTGGAGTGTATGTCGAGCTAGATTACTGCTGAGTGATGGATGTCTTCATGGTGTATCATAGCTTCACCTCTGCATGGTGAAGTGCACATAGTCTTCGATGGCCCTTAGTTCACTTGATGAATCTTTCACATGTTGTTCCTTGCTTTCATGCTGGAAGGCTTGACACACTCACTTGTTCACGAAGGTGCATGTTCGCTGCATTCATCCACTTCACATGCTTTGTTCGCTCGTCCGTTGGTGAACCTGTCCATCTACAGGTGCTCCCTTCATTCATCCCATTCGTCGCCTTGACATGTTTGTTGGTGTACCTATACCTGTAGTCAATCATGACGAGACAACATCAAATCCAAAACCTCCTAGTCTACCATGACACGGGATTATTCGGATGCAGGTAATTGGGAGAGGTAGTAGGGCTATGATGCGCGATGATGGCTCCGAGCAACTATTGGCAAAAACTATGCAAGAGTCATTGATGGATGGAGACAGACAATCTAAGTCGACAATGACTGTCTGCAAGGTCTGGCTCGGGTGGGAGGAAAAATTGCGCAAATTTTGCGAGTGACACTCTGAGCTGCAGGAGGGTAGGGCAGGTATGCTCTGCGCATTTTCTGAAACAAACAGTCAGTAGGGGCTAGACAGCCAAATTTGCGCAATTTTCCAGAGGAATGGGTCAGGCTACATGAAGGGTAAGCATGCAGGGATTGCGTAATTTTTATGGGGAGCTTCCCGGGAGAGTAATAGCCAGACCTGTACAATTCCCAGAGGGAATTGCCGGTTTTTTGCTCAGTCATTGGAAGCAAAAACTGTGTAATTCCTGGAGGGAACAGGCAGTCTACTACTAGGAAAACTTCACTAAGGCCAAGAGGCCGGCCTGCTGATCATCTCTGTGCAATTTCTGAGATGAGCTGGCTGATGGGAAGTGGGAGGCCTGCTCATGAGCACTGCACAAGTTTTGAGATAAACAGTCGGTTGACTATCCGGGTGGCCAGCATGAGTATTACTTGAGTTTCTTGCGGGCATCCTTGCTTGGAAGAACGAGATCAATGCTTATGTGCTGTTCTGGTTGATATTCGATCAAGTTGAAAGCAGGGTGATGGTCCGACTATCAGTGAGGAGTCTAGTAATTAGAATTTACAGCAAAATTACTAAGTGTATGAATAGTCTAAAGATGCATAGGTGATCATACAAACACACACTCGCATGATTTTACGATGAAATGACTGAACCATCTAGACACACATGTTCAACATGACTGACGAACGGTGCAAGTGACAAGCGCGACACTCGTGGTTGATCGTTCATGATTGAGACGAGGCTTGCACGGCAGTGAATGTGACTCTGTGTGTGAGTACGACAGATGCTTTCATGGCGAACACAACAAACACATACGAAGCAAAGACTGAGCATAACCAGAACATGGTCGCAAGCATGACTTAGACATCAACATGAAGGGACTTGAGTGCAATAAACAAGCAAGGCGATTGTAAAGAACCCATGTGTGTGTAGTCATCAAGTGAAACTCTCCAAGGGAGGCTCCAAAGTTGGTGTAGGCCAAAATTTTGGAGGGTGGTTGTAGCCACTACAACACTTGGCAACACATTGGTAGAACTCCAGCTTCTCTGTTTCGGTTCATTGCTAGCACAGGGTCTTAGTCCTTTGGGGGGTATTGACATGGACATACATGGTTTCCCCACTTACCCCATGGACATACATGGTTCACCCTTTTCCAACTTAGTCAAACACAAAAAGTTCAGCTTTGGTCTCAGTGTTTCGAATCTGGGAAGGGTAGTTTAGCTCACGAGTTGAATATTTTTAGAGTATAAGTTTTCATCTCTGGTGTTGCTCCACTACTAGCAGTCCTCGATAGTACCCTGATGGAGTCACGCGGGAACACGCACATTGCTCCACTGCCAATGAGCTTGGTCAGTACCCGAGTGGAGTTGCATGCTTCACCTCTCTGCATAGGAAGCATTTCTCTTCTTTCGCCTTTGTATTTTTTAAGAGAACTGTGCATAGGCAGTTATTTATTTTTGGAGTAGAAGAGGGATCCCAACTTATTGAGAGCATAAGAGGTTGTTCCTTCAGAGAAGATTGTAGGACCTCTGACATAGGTTTGCTCATTTAAATTTCCCCCCTTATCCATTTCTACTAGTTGGATTAGCTTAAACACATAGAGCAGAAGTTGAGTATAGGCGTGGGGCTTCCTAGTGTGGACACAGGTTCACGATTGGACCAAATCTTTCCTTACAGACGGTCCATATTTTTCATCAAGACTTCATTGAACGAAGGTTGTAACCAAGCATAGAGAAAATGGACACAAGACAGGCCAAGTGTTGTAGTGTCACAAGTCTCCTCAAATTTCAGCCACATACTATATTCAAAAGCCAAAACATAGTAGTTGGCAACAATTATTTCCAGAAATAGAAATAGTAATATATAAAACAAACAAAATGAACGTCAACAAAAATAGTAAGCATAATCAAACAAATTGAAAACAAAGATAATAAGCAAAACAAACCAAATGAAAACAATAAGTAACAGGCAAACTATGTACATGGCACCAGCGCGGCCCAACCTATTAGAAATAATGCTTGAGATCTTGGTCATTTACGGGATGGTTGTCAATCCTCCTGTTAAATGATCACAAACGATACGCGTATGGGCCAAGCTTCTCGTGAACTGTGTACGGGCCAATCCACAGGGACTGGAACTTCGTATGTTTGCCTTTGTCTTCATGGGGTTTATCCCATTTCAAAATTAAGTCATCCACATCGAAACTAGCTTTCCCTGCAGACTTCTTATAAAATCACCTTTTGATATGGTTTTGGTGGAGTGTGAAATTTTCTTTTGCTTTCATCCTTTCTTCATGGAGCTTATGGAGAGCATCCATCCTACGTTGAACTAGCTGGCAAGGCTTGCCTTGGGATCCCTGGGAAAGTTGAAGAGTATGCAAGTAGATATTTGGCGGGAGGATGTATTCTTTACCGTAAACCAGGAAGTACGGTGAGGTGTTCAGAGAGGGCTTAGGTGTTACATAGTCAGCCCATAGTGCATTCGTTAAGGCGATAGGCCAGTTACACCGTTCAGAGAACACAATCTTCTTGATTATACAAATGAGGTTCTTATTTGTAGACTCTACTAGATCGTTTCCTTGCGGATAGTAATTTGATGAATGCTTTAATACAATACCATTCTGTAATGTAAAGTCATAGAGTTTCAAAGACGAAAAATAACTTGCAATATAAAAAACAAGTGATACTAGAACGCTGAAGCGTGAGATGATATTTTGATGGAGGAAGCTGATGACCTCTTGGCAGTTCACTTGTTTGATTGGAACTGCCTCTTTCCACCACATAAAGTAATCAATTGCTGTTAGGATATAGTGGTGTTGCTTTGCCGAATGAGGGTAAATTTCCTCAATAATGTCTAGGCCCCACTGTTGGAATGGTTCAGTCACTGCAACAGAGTGTAGAGGGGTTGTTTATCTTCATGTTTTGTCGGCGCATCACTGACAGACCAGGCATTTGCAGGCATAGGCATGTGCATCCTTGAATAATGTGGGCTAGTAAAAACTGGCTCGCATAACTTTGTGTGTTGTGGTATTTCTCGCAAAGTGACCCCCGACGGGTTCGTCATGTAGATCTTGAAGTACCTTCTTTGATTCCTATGCCTCCAAGCACCTGAGAAAAACTCCATTACTATGCTTTCTGTAAAGCACTCCATGCACCGACTGATATGCTAAGGCTTTTAGGCGCAATGCCCTCTTCTATCTGATAGAAAAGTGAGAGGGTACGGTGCCATTCTCAAGGTACTAGCGTACTTCTGCGTACCAAGAGGTTTCATTTTCTGTGGGGTTTGCTCGCCTTATTTCGTACATTTCAGTCTCCTGCTCCCAACCGACGATCTCTTCTTTGTTCTCTAGAGTGTGTACTGCTTCAGCTACAAGTCTGCAAAGTCCATGTCCTTTGATTGTGTGTACTGGCTTGATTTCAAGATCATATTCTTGCAAACCTGTCATCCAGTTCACTTGTCGTTCTCCCAGCTCTTGTTGTACTAGAAATGTATGAATTGTTGGGTGGGGAATGAAGACTATGCAGTGGTTCTTCAACAAATAGGGCCTGAAGTGTTTCACCGCCTTATAAACTGCATAAGCATGTTTTTCAATGGCGGGGTAGTTAAGCTGTGATCCATGCATGCTTGCACTCATGAAAGAGGGGACATTCATCATTAGCTTCATCTTTCTGAGTGAGTACTGCAGCTAGTGAGTTATTAGAAGCGAAGGTGTATAGCAGGAAATCTTTTTTGAAATCTAGGCTGTAAAGTGCGGGTGCTTCGACGATGGCTTGCTTAATCCGGGCGAATGCATGCTTTTCTTTCTTGCCCTAGGTGTACACTACATCTTTCTTAATCATGTCATGCATGGGCTTGACTATTTGTGCATCATTCGAGATGAATTTCCGGAGGAAGTTTATCTTGCCCAAAAAGGACTACATAGCTTTCTTGTTGACTGAGTGAGGAATCTACATGATAGCTTGGACTCGTTCCGGATCCACCTTGATCCTGCTCTTGGCAATAATGTGTCTAAGGAGGTTCCCCTCTGACATGACGAATACACTCTTCTTGGGATTCAGGGAAATCCCATATCTTCGGCATCGCTCGACAATTTTCTTAAGATGGCGTATGTGGTTTTCTCGTCTTCTTGAGAACACAATCACATCGTCAAGGTATACCACCATGCTCTGCGTAATGAGTCCGTGAAAGGTGATGCCCATAGCAGGTTGAAATGTTGTGCCTACGTTTATAAGCCTAAATGGCATTCGTCTATATGCGAACATACTCCACTTGGTACGAAAAGTAGTTTTGATTCTGTCAGGGTCTGCTACCAGAACCTAATTGCATCCTGAAAAACCATCAAGGAGAGAGAACACCTGTGCCCCAGATATTGTTTTCAAAATATGGTCCATAGATGGCACGGGTAGTTGTCTTTGTCCGAGGTGCGGTTAACGTTTCGAAAATTGACACATAAGTGGATTTCCCCAGACTTCTTTCATACATGCACAAGGTTGGAGACCCAAGTGGAATGACGAACTTTATATATGATCCGTGCATCCAACAATTTAGTAAACTCTTTTTGTATGAGGGGTTCTAGTGACGGATGTACTTTTCTCAGCTTTTGTTGATATGGCTTGACCCCTTCCTTTATTTAGATGATATGTTGGATGATCCGTGCATCATAAGTTTTCAAGTCATCATACATCCATGCAAACACATCTCAGTACTGTTTGAACAAGCGAATGAAGGCTTGCCGTTCTTGCTGTGTATGACATGTACCAAGATTAACAAACTTTGGATCCTTTTCTATTCCCAAGTTTATCAGTTTGTGCCTCATGGTGGAACTATGTGTCTTGTTGTTCCTTGGCCCTTGGAACTGCTCTTGCAAGTCATATAGCTTTTCCAGTGATACCACACCTTTTGTGATAATGTGGCCTTTCATATCATCAGCTCTTGCTTGTAGAGAGCGCTTGTGCTCATCGTCGTTTATTGCTGCATCTTTCAAAACGTCAGTGTTGGCCATAAAATGTATTATTTGTTGATCATCATTAAACACGTGTAAGTTATTTATGTTGTCCGGGATAGACGGTTTGTACAAAATTTCAATAGTGAATCTATCCCTAATCGGTGACATTCTTGAGGTTTCATTTGCTAATGCATTGGCAGTTGCATTACGCGTACACATCACAACAATGATGTTAAATGCTTGGAAGTTTGAGATTAGTCGCCATACCTCTTCTTGATAGTTTTTTAGATGTGGTGATAAACAATGAATGGTACCACATACCTGCCGTACCACTATCTCTGTATCACCTACCACTTTAAGCATGACCACTTTGAGGTTGATGGCCTTCTGCAAACCCAACGTGTGTGCTTCATATTCTACTACATTATTCGTGCACTCAAACTCCAAGCAGCTTGACACCAGATGCTTCTTGTTGCAAGGGTTGATCAGAACATACCTGACTCCTGAGTTGTCCCGTGTCTTTAATCCGTCGAAGTACAAAGTCCACAACCCATCTTTACGCGGACCGCTTAATGTGCTAGTATTGTTGCTACTACTATCGCTACTACTATTGCTACTATTGGTACAATGTGTTGTACAAGTTTCATTACCGTCAGTTGGGCAAGGAAGGAGTCCCAACTGTGTGTCTAGTGGGGTTCGAGCTGAACGTGCAAGATAACACCCCAACATTGTCTCAAGGAGGTAGTTGTCGAACATGAGTTCCATGAAATCCAACGGTTCATTTTCGCCATTGATGGGAGTGACATTATGCTTTATGTACCTCTTGGATTATACCCAGATTTGGTTGCACTTTCCCTTTTACGGAAGCCACATATGAGACTAGTCTATAGCGAAACATCCGTTTAGCTTGCTGGACCAGTCTCTGTTGAGTAATAAACCATATGCTTCGAGTATGTCCACAAAAGCTATGTTGATGCATTGGTGGACTTGACTGTCATGGGATAGTCAGATGTTCAAGTCTCATAGTCCACCGATGGCTGGTATCGATGTTCAATCAAGTTGGATGATTTGCGCGGATGTCTCGCTCCATTGTGCATTGATCTTCTTAGCAATGGAGAGTGGCATGACATTGGCTGCGGGCCAGAATCAACCAAGGAGTTGTGAACATTGTAGTTAAAAACTTGAAATGAAAGTAGGAATGGAGGGCAACCTGAGTTTTCTTCTTCCATCCTGAGCCTATTGAGCACTGTGGACAGTGATCCAGGAGGTGTGCTTGCTCCCTATGTGGTAGAGGTTGCATTGTCTACTGCTGTCTGTCCCAAAGCGTGCAGCAGGATATCTCGCTGACTCTAGATCTTAGCCAACTTGAACAAGCTGATGTTCACTCGAGTTTTCTTCATGTCATCAACATTGTTGTGGTCCAAAGGTGGTTGACTCACCGAGGTGTCCAGGGTGGAACGAATGTTCGTGTTGTCTAGCGGAGTGTTTCATAACTTGCTGCTCATGGATGTACTCTTATCCATCGTTGTCTTCGCAGACTTGCTTTGTGTTTGTTGCTTTGAGGGAGATGGTGGATCGGTCTTTGTTATCAGTAGTCTGACCTTTTCTTGCATCTCTCTCAGTGTGGGGAGAGCCCCTTCCTCTAAGACTCTAATGGTCAGTTTGCTTTCGGCGCTGCTGCTCGATGTTTGTCTTCGTCATTTTTTGCGAGCACTAATACATGTTCACCACATGCTCAAAGCTTGATGGCTAATTAGGTGCAACCTCTTCATCATTGTATGTGTCTTCTGGTTGCTCCTGCATATTGCTTCCCACCTTAAGTGTACGACTGTAAAAAGTATTTGTGACTCACTTCCAGCCCGGACAAGTTCTCAAGATGATGTTCTGCCTGGAAGGAACAAAATTTCGGGCCTTCACACTGTTTGAGCTGGAACACAGGCTTCTACACAATTTTTGGAACAAACTGGATGTTGCTTGATGTGTTGCTTGCCTGTCTCTTCCTAGGCGGGTGACTTCTTGAAAATTTGTCCGATCCACGTTGTTTGAGTTCACACATTTCATGGACAAGCTCTTGACAAGATGAGTGAGGTCTTAATGTCGGTTGCTTCCTTGTCTCTACCCTTGCTCGTTGTTGCTTGGGACTACCTGCTCGCATCCTTGGAGTCCTTCGTCAATTGTTCATCCTTCATGACTCCAATTGCATGTAGGTCTTTCTCAACACTGATGGCCTCTTCACAATTTTCCAATAGTGTTGGTCTCGCAGCTTGCTTAACGAATTACGCAATGCTGGTTGGTAGTGCAGATGTGTAGTAATCAGTGGTGATGGAGTCATGAGGCTTAGTGTCTACTTGGAACCTATTCAGTATACGCGTAAACCTTTGATTGAAATGTTTCACTTTTTCTTTTCCTTCCATCTTGAGGCTTCCCAACTCTTTGAGTAGCATGGCTAGGGTCTTGTCATCAACGAACTTGTCAAGGAATAGATGTTTGAAAGAACTGCAGTTCTGTATAGAGTTTGGTGGAAGGTTGTGATACCAAGCAGCTGCCTGACCATCCAAGGCACATGGAAACAATCTACATGCTACATTGTCATAACATACCTTAAGGGTCTGTAGTTGTAGGTAGAAGTTGTTTATGTGGTCTTCCACCTTCATCGCACTATCAGGGTTAAACTTGATGTTCATTCTCTCTGCTCACTTATGCATCTTGTGTAGAACAACTGGGATAGCCAATGGTGCCCGAATCATCCATTCAATATTTGGGTTAGCCATCTCTTCATCTTCTTCATACTCCTCTCCTTTGGAGTTTGATGTGTCTGACTCTGAGTCCCTTGGTCTGTCTCCACCTCCTTCGCTGCCTTCCCCTCCACCTCCTGTACCCAAGTCTGATCTCGATATCATAAGAGTGCCTTGTTCACTTTCCCAAAGGATGGGATATTTCTTTTCATCTTTGATAGCTTCTCCTAGACCTTCAAGTGTGGCAAGGGTTGCTTCTTCCACTGACGATACAACAACACTCGTGGGAGTGGCCTTTGGATTCCTCACTACTCATGGAAGATGTTTTCTGTATGGGATTAGTGCGATTGCTTTCACGAACTGGTGAGTGATGGGACGAATAGAGCAAAGGTGTTGATTTGAAGTCTCATGATCAACACTAGGAGGTGAGGAGTAACCAACCGCTAAGTTATGTGTAGGTAGAAGAGTGTGAGTTGTTGCCTTGACCAGATGTTTGTTGAATGAGTGTGAGGGGAATTTTGGCCATGTACAACTAGCTTGCCTCCTTCTAGTGCCAGAAATGTTGACAGCACCAGACTGCCAATATTCAGGGGATCACCCTGGTATGAAGTCCCAGCTAGACCTCACACGGTTTGGTGTGACAGTCCCATTTGGTATGATGGCCCGGTTGCCGTTGTCTTAAGGATTTGCCTCAACTCTTGCTTGTCAACACATGAGAGTGGTTCACTTTGTCTTCGAGAAGTGAGGTGCGCGTGCCTGGTGAGTGTAAGTGTACTCGTGTCAATGGTTCTTTCACTATGAGGGGAAGAAGGTGAAGGTGAGTTCCAGGTTGAAAGGGAACTATCCCAATTCGACTAGGAACACACAACACAAAAGGACATACATAGCTTCTGGCAGAGCAGTCCACTCGGATGCAGCAGTCACAACATACAAGGTAAGATAACACGTACAACACTCACGGATCAATCCGAACGAGAACAACGGTTGTTATAGCAAGGTTCATGTGAAAGGCCTATCTGATGTCCGGAAGAGTAGTCGACACGAACAAGACAACATTAACAAGATATACAACACATTTCGATTAATAGATTATGCATTACAACAAATGAATTAGTTCAAACGTAGAACACACGTTAAAGCAACATGCATTACAAGTATTAAAGATTAGTCTTACAACAAATACAATACATGTGTGAAAACGTGTTGGCATGTTAACATGCTTCTGAATTAAGCGAAAGTTCCAAGACACATCGTAACACCATACATCACTAACCCCGCCAGCGGGGTGTTAGAGCGACTACTTACTCCTTAAAGAAAAGATTACAGACTCTCTTGGTTATGTGGGAGGAGATGAGGCGAAAATTCCCTTCATGTACAAATGAAGGGGGTATTTATAGCCAAGGGTGAAACTGACCCTTGTGGCTATTTGACTACCCTCATGATTGTTCGACTTCCATGACTTTTCGACTTACATGTCTCTATGTTCAATAAGTGGGTCTCTTGGACTTCCACGTTACATCACATTGATTGACAACAAGCCCATAGTGGAGATGTGGGTAACATGACTCATGACTTGACTCGACATGACTTGACATGACTGTTGGATACCTATACCAATAGGTTTCATATTTCATGATTGGCAAATTCAAATGCCAAATATGCTCTGCTTTGCTGATACAAAGATCCCATATTTCTAAAACAAGGCAAGGTGTGTAGATGCCTTCATGTTTACTAAATTTTGATGGACGGTTCAACAGTCTAATCTGGATCATGCCATGTTTCAATTTTCTGTTGTAGAATAGAGAAAGAAGTCTGTCCAAACTGTTTAATCTTGGCAGACCAATAGTTAGGCAGAGAAGCTAAGGTTCCTATTTGCTTAATTTGGGGCCTTGGAAGCAATAAGGGTAGTGTTAGGTAGGCAATTAAAAGAAAAGCCAATGGAAAAGAAAAGGCACATAAGGGTTTGCAAGTCCAAGTGCACCCTCCAAGAAGAAACAAAAAATGCTAGGCAAGTAGATGGGTAGGTAGATGGGGTTGCAGAAATGGTATTCCTTTCAAACTGAATCTTGCTGGTCAACATAAGGAAAACAACACAATGGAGCATGTCTAACTTCCCTTTTTTCCTTGTTATACACTCATTACTAACATCCCTACACCAGTTGTGTTTGTGAAAGAATTCAAGGTCTTATGTTGGTTCTTGTTTCCTTTAAGAGCCACATTTCTTGTGCAAAATTATTTTCATTTTGATCTACTCCCTAAGCTAAATTGTTTTCAAATAAACTTAGTAATACCACTCCCCATTCACCTCTTCCCTCCATATTAACTCATAACTTCTATTATCTAAATCCCCTATGTCACCCTTTCCCTACTACTATAACACCATGGTGTATAAACCCCAAGCATTCTATAAATATCGCCCCCTTGGCATTATAGCCATATGTTCACCACTAGGGAATTAAATTGACACCTGGTCAGCTTAAGAACCCAAGCCTTCCCTCTTTTCCTCCTTCAGAAATCATTTAACCCATTCAACCCTTCATTTACCTAAGAAACCTTGCAAAAAACCCATTTCACCCCTAACCCGCTCAAATGGCAAAAATACATAGAAAAACCCACTTTTCCGACTTATCCTAAGTTTCGGAGCTATGCGCGACTTTATAAAGAAATACATTGAAAACCATACAAATTCGTCAATATTTCTAAAGGTCCCGCCAGGCACGAATCCCATGGAAAATACATTTTTTATTACCCGCCCGACGCCGTATTGTCCGGACAAGTCATCAACCCATGGACCGTCCGATCGGGTGCTTTTCATCCAATGGCTCACATGGATATCGGACCGGCCCTGACGTCCGAAAGATAGCGTCCGATATCTGTCAGAGGGTGACGTCAGGCCTCGGCCACGCATCACCCCCACAGCGTATCGGAGCCCCCTCTGACAACTCCACTTCCGTATCAAAAGTGATGCGATATCATACCGCCTGCGATTTCCGGTTTTCGTCAATCCGCCTGCCAACGTCACTGCCAGCGTCACTAGTACGTCATCGCCGCGTCCGCACCCCCGTCCGCCATTGCTCCACCTGTCCGCCACCTCACCATCCCCGTGGACCACTCA
>APFE030965175.1:3760-66708 GCA_000404065.3 Pinus taeda | reverse complement strand
GTATTCTCTCTTCCAAACCCTCAAGTAGGAGCAGCTGCCTCATCCTCCACAGCACAACAGGAGGCAGTCAAAACTACAAATCAAGCCCCCAGCAAAGGCAAGGAAAAAGAGATGGAGCAAGAACAGGTACAACAAGCACAGGTTCAGCAAAAACAACAGGTACATCAGCCAGAAAAGGAGCAACCAGGGCAAAAAGAACAAATAGCAAAGGCCCCAATGGTCACTGAGCAACAGCCAGCACAAATGGTGCCTCCTAGGCAAGAATCAAGAATTGATGCTTCAGTCCTCCAAACCCCACAAAGAGAGGACATAAGAAGGAAAAGGGACAGAGAGACTCCCCTCACTACATCAACAACTCAAGGGGAAAAGAGGCAAAGATTGAACCCTTTTTCAGAAGAAGAAATGCCAATAGGGAAATCTTTGGCCATGGGCCCACCTAGTATGGAGGCCTCAACAAGTTCTTTCCAGCAGGAACAAGAGAGGACAACAAGAGGAGAAGTTAGCTCCTCAAGCCAACAAAGAGGAGGTGAATAGAGCATCAAGCAGCAATTCAAGGACATAAAGAAGAGGAATGAGCCCATAAGGTTACAATTATATAATCATTTGTTGAAAATGGCTCCCAGCAACCAGAAAAGACTTATGTCTGCTTATGATGTCCATGAGGGCAAAATGATTATGAGCCATTTCATGCCAGCCGTGCAGCAGCCACAGTCAGTTGCAGATTACATCAGGACCAACCTTGAGGTCCTTGCCAAGGACATCCACCCGATGGATCAGATTGAATTACACAAGCAAACGGGTGAGATGGTATATGCCTCCTTGGCAGATAAAACATTGGTGAACTACATGCTAGAAAATAGCCTAAATAACACAATTGCACAACTTGAGTTGGAAAGAGCATCCTCTCAAGCAAAGGACAATAGGATCAAAGCTTTGGAGGACATCATAATAGAGCTTGGGCATGATCCTAAGGATGTCAAAGCAGTGCAGGCGCTGTTGAAGTTAAGGGATGTAGATATGGCAGCATTAAGGAAAATGATCAAGATCCCAACAACTCTTCATCCCCAAACTGAAGAAGTTGCCCAGCTGAGTTATGACAGGGATGCAGCAGCTATGCTGGTGTCACTGTATAAACAGCTCATCCAAACACAAGAAAAGTTGGAGGAATCAGAGGCTGCACTTCAGGTAGCATTGCAACAGAAAGAGGCAGGCTAAACTTCTCAGCCCCCTCCAGAAACAATCAATATGGAAGAAGCTCCTCAAACCACTACCCCTCCCATTCAGTAGACAGAGCAAGCATCACCCTCTACCTCAGCACCAACAACAGAGCAGGCTGAAAGTCTTAATATGCAGAAGCTTAGAAATGAAATTCAGGTCTTGGAGGCCCAAATGACAGAGCTAAGTCAAGCCAAAGAAACTTTGGCTAAGCTCAATGAAAAATATGATAAATCCAAGCAAAACGTAGCTGAGAGAGAAAGAGAGGTAAAGACTCTCAAGAGGAGGATAAATGAGCTAGAGAAAGAGCTCACACTTGATAAAGTAACAGCTGAGCTCAAGAGAGTCCTATGGGCCAATATTAGCCAATCCATCACAGACCAGTGGGAATATATTGAGGCTATTCATGAGCAGATGGGGCTCATTGGAAAAGCACATAGGGAAATCCAAAGAGCAAGGGCATCTCTAGGCAGTATGCCTGAGGCTGCCACCAGAATGATTAATGTGGTAAATTACAGAACAAGTTCTCAGCTGGTCAAAATCGGAATTGCCAACAGGACTGAGACCATTTCGATGGTCAAAAGGGTCCTGACACTAAGAAACCTGGTACAAACATTAGAGAGAAGAAGCCAGGATATGCAGACAAACATTAACAAATTCATGGACAAATTCATAGCATTGCAGAACAGAGGTCTTCCTAGCTTGATGGGCACCTCAGGAAGACTACTTTCCCATGAAAATTATGCCAAGAGGGTCAACACTTTTGCTACAAATCAGATTGCAGAAAAGGCCAACACTTCAGCAAAATCATGGCCAGCATCAGGACAGACTCTCTACAACAGGGTAGAGAGCTTATTTTTTATCATGAATGAAATCAATCACTTGTTTGATGCGCCTCCCAATTTCTATAAATATACAGAGGCGGATGAGACTATAGAGGAAATTTTAAGACATCAATTGCCCACACAGGAAGTCTGGAATGGATTGATTCAATTACTACTGAACCAGAGCCAGTAATCATGTTTTCTTCCATTTAAATATATAAGTTTTCATGCACAGGAAAATTTTGATATGTCAGCATGTATGCAGAAAGAGGTTGAGCCAACTCAGCAAACCATTCGGCCACCACAGCAGCACTGACAGTCACAGGTGACAAGGCCGAAAAGCTACAGGAGGACAGAGCTGCAAAGACACGTCATTCATCAGTTATAACAAAGCGTTCAACCGACTCAGTGACCGCCAAAGGTCGAAATCTTCTAACAGAATTAAAGAGCATTAATGTTGTATTGAAAGCTGCAATAACTTCTTATCTGTTTCCTGTACAAGTTGGTGAAGATATTTTATTTCTCAGATGATTCAATGCCTGAGATATTTTGTATGAAACATTTCTATATATTCCCCCTCGCATGAGTTTGCAAGGGTTGGATGTTATTGATATCTTTTCTATAGTTCTTTTACTGTAAATTCTCAGAGAAGTAATACAAAGGCGGTGGAATTTCCAAAGCTCTGTGTTGTTTTGATGCATTGTGGTGTTTACCTGAAGGTTACAGGATTCCTGCATATTTCATGGCACAATAAGTTTTCCTTACAACTCTTTGTTATGTGTTTTGTTATCATTCATATCTCTTTCATGCTTCTGTGCTTTACAGTTAATGGCAAGGAAAAGAAAGTAGTCCCAGGATTAAATCACAAGATTACCCTGAACTCAATCTAAGCTATATAAGTGTTTTTCTTCACTATAGTATAAAGGTGTAATCTTAATTGCTACCCTTTCACCGCTATACTTTCACAGTGATTATTTCAGGAATTCAAGTTTGCTCCGAGAAATATATCTCTTTCTCACCCCCAGCTTAGTGGAAAATTCTTAATTGCTTTTCACTGTTGTTTTACATCACCATCATAATTTAAGTTTGGTTTATGAAGTATTTAAATGGCCCTGTAATCCAGCTGCTCAAACTCAAGATTTTCACAACTAGTAGCCACAGACTCCATTGCAAATTTGAACTAACATTATCTGCAGATTTCCATAAGGTACAGAAAAACACCTTCCAACCCCAAAATAAACCAAAACCCTTACTTCATAACTAGCCTAAAATCTCCACAGAACAGAGACAAACCTTAAAGAGAGAGCCCTCTCTAATTACAGTTGGGCTAGAAGCTGTAATCCAAAGATTGGTTAGTGGTTACCCCGGCCGTATTCCCTTGGGAGTCAAAGGGAACAACCTGGGTATTAACAATGACAATGCTAGTACATTCATGCTGCGGTTGGAGTGTATGTCGAGCTAGAGTGCTGCTGAGTGATGGATGTCTTCATGGTGTATCATAGATTCACCTCCGCATGGCGAACTGCGCAGAGTCTTCGATGGTCCTTGGTTCTCTTGATGAAACTTTCACATGTTGTTCCTTGCTTTCATGCTGGAAGGCTTGACATGCTCACTTGTTCTCGAAGGTGCATGTTCACCGCCTTCATCCGCTTCGCATGCTTCGTTCGCTTGTCTGTTGGTGAACCTGTCCATATGCATGTGCTCCCTTTGTTCATCCCATTCGTCATATTGACATGTTTGTTGGTGTACCTGTACCTGAAGTCACTCATGACGAGATGACATCAAATCCAAAATCTCCTAGTCTACCATGACACATGATCATTTAGATGCAGGTGACTAGGAGAGGTAGCAAGGTTGTGATGCAGGATGATGGCTCTGCACAACTGCTGAGGAAAACTACGTAATAGCTACTGAGGGATGGAGACATACAATCTGAGTCGACAGTGACTGTCTGCAAGGTCTGCCTTGGTTGGGAGGCAAAATTGCGCAAATTTTGGGAGGGACAATTCAAGTTGCAGGGCGGCAGGGCAGGCATGCTTTGCACATTTTCCATAACGAATAGTCAAAAGGGGTTGGACAGCGAGATTTGTGCAATTTTATAGAGGAACGGGCCAGGCTACATGAAGGGCCAGTAGGCAGGGATTGTGCAATTTTTCTGGGGAATTGCCAGGGAGACTAGCATCTAGAACTACGCAATTTCCAAAGGGAACTACCAGTTGGCTGCTAAGGTCACTAGCAGCTAGAACCGTACAATTCCTAGAGGGAATTGCCAGTTGGCTGCTCAGTCACTGGCAACAGACTACTCAATTCCTAGAGGGAACAGGCAGTCTACTGCTGGGAAAACTAAACTAAGACCGGGAGGGCGGCTTGCTGATCATATTTGTGCAATTTCTGAGATGAGCTGACTGATGGGCAACGGGAGGCCTGCTCATGAGCACTGCACAATTTTTGAGATGAACAGCCGGTCGACTATTCGGGTGGCCAACATCAGTGTTGCTTGTAGGCATCAATGTTTGGAAGACTAGCTTGGTGCTTTTTTGCTATTCTGGTTGACAATCAATCAAGTCGAAAGGAGGGTGATGATTTGGCTATCAGTGAGGAGTCTGGTCGTTAGAATCTTCCGCAAAAATGACTTAGTGTATGAATAGTCGAAAGATGCATAGGTGATCATACAAACACACACTCGCATGACTTGACGATGAAACGACCGAACCATCCAGACACACATGTTCAACATGACTGACCGACGGTGCAAGCAATAAGCGCAACAGTCGTGGTTTATCGTTTATGATCGAGATGACACTTGCGCGACAGTGAATGTGATTCTATGTGTGAGTGCGACAGATGCTTTCATGACGAACACAACGAACACATACGAAGCAAAGACTTTGAGCATAACCAGAACATGGTAATAAGCATGACTTAGACATGAACATGCAGAGACTTGAGTGCAATAAATAAGAAAGGTGAATGTAAAGACTCACACGAGCTCATGGAGTGAACCCGTGTGTGTGCAGTCATCAAGTGAAACTCTCCAAGGGAGGCTCCGAAATTGGTGCAGGCCAAAATTTTGGAGGGTGGTTGTAGCCACCATGGCATGTTGATTTTGATTTATCAGCATTGTTATCATGTCTTTGATGGATTCTGAAGGTTGTAGCAAGTTCTGGGCTAGAAAAGTGGCTCAAATCTAGGGGTCGTTGGTATAGGTCTGCTGAGAAAAGTTCACAGTTGTTGGCACATAGGCCTATGAGAGTGACTTTGGGTTGTTGGACGCTGTCACGCTTATATCATGAGAGTGACTTTGGGTTAAAAGGCTTAAATCATTGGTAGGACTCAGGGACAGGATGTATGAGTGGCTAGCATCTCTCTTAAGGGTGTTGTCGCTAATGTGGATGTGTTTGTTTGATATGCTCTGTCAGCTCCATTTATTTAATGTCACCAAAGAAGTTTAATCCCTTATAGTAGCCTCTCTCGTCGCTTGTTTACCCAGGTTGGTTGGTTGCTTGGGTGGACCTAGGAGGAGGAGGCGTTACATGCATACATAAACCAATTCTAGGCCATAACACCCAATGGTGTGCAGGGCTACACGATGAGGAGTAGTGGCTTACAAAGGAGCATGGAGATGTATGGTGGCATACCACAACATGTTGGTTTACACTGTGGGGTAGGAGGAGTGACTTGCATCGCATTGAGGACTTGGGAGGAGTGATAGTTGCAATGACACAAGCATGACACAAGATGGTATATTTGTAGCTGGGATTATCCAATGGTGTACAGAGAGAGGTTGCGACCTACAGTGGCATGTCAAGGAGTGCAGTGGTACTTGGTGGTATGCTACACATGATGTGATGCAGCGGGCTCTTGGTGCATTGCCTCCAAGGAGACTTATGGACAAGGACAGTAGGTGTACCATTGGATGAAACTCCCCTAGGATCGATGAGGACATTGTTGAGCATTTGGGGACATCATGTTTAGTGGAGGCAGGGCCTCGAGGGGGTTATCAACAGATCCGAGGTAGAGAGAGGGTCGTCCATAGGAATACTCTTGAGCTTTCTAGTAGACTCTTGATCATACCCTTTGGGACATACCCACCCATCATCCTCCAGTGTTGCTTTTAGTCACAAAGGTTTTGGTTTATGCCCTTCGACACTCTCCACTCAGACAACAAGGCATGGGAGGCTCACCCTAGATAGTTGGATGAGACATCACGTGTCATGGGCTGAGAGGAGACTCTCTAGTCGAGACACTTGGTAGGTGCACGATTTTAAGGTTACAGGGTTAGGGATGTAATGGTTGATTTTCGATGTAGCATATGTTCCACCCCTAGGCTCACACTTGGGGAGGTGACTGAGAGGGAGCTACATGGTGCTTTTTTTCAGCAGGACAAGTTGAGGCATTAGGTAAGCATGAGGTGCGGAGGATAGTAGTCCTTGTTGGCAAGTTGATGCCTAGGCTTTCAGCGATACTTGGGCACATCATAAGGAGCTGTGATAGTAGATCTTGTTGTGTGATTTGGGAGGCACAAAGCAGCTAGATATATGCGACACGTTATTGATGCTTTGTGCCTACCTATTGGATACCTACAAGAGGCAGAGACGGGGCACAGAGGAGTCCCAAAAGCTAGCATCATATCACAATGGCAGGCATAGAAGATTGGAGGTTGTGGGCCTCCAATATGGTTAAGGGATCCAGTGGATTGGTGGGATACTCCACTCCTCATTGAACATGGTTGGGATAACATGCAGATTCAATCATTCACAGGCAGACACATGGGGGATCATCGAAGTCCTCACCATAGGACGACGCAAATTGTTGCTCAGGATTCATGCTAATCATGGAGTGATAGGAGTTGGCACTGTTGAGTCACTTTGGCAAGATTGGCCTAGCCTCGATCATCGCATAGATTATGACTGAGAGTTAAGGGAGAGGAAGCTCTAGTATGAGCATACTAGGTAGTCTGTCATGACCAGAGTGTCACGATGTCAGTAGGATAGGTTCCTTCTGTGACAGGCGGGGGATTCTGGAATAACAGGGTTGAGAAGTTCAACTACCCGTAGAGGTGAGTTGGTTTTTATAGGGGAGGGTCATCTAGATATTCCATTTGGTTTTAGTGATTCATTAATGGTGAGGGGAAATTCACCAGTGTCACAGTGTGATCAATAGGAGGAGATCCAGGGAGGCTCGGGAAGATGAGGGTTCAATCGCACTAGAATTGGATTGCATCTTTAGGAGTTTAC
Source organism: Pinus taeda (assembly GCA_000404065.3). Taxonomy (NCBI): domain Eukaryota; kingdom Viridiplantae; phylum Streptophyta; class Pinopsida; order Pinales; family Pinaceae; genus Pinus; species Pinus taeda. The sequence continues at coordinate 59,432 of APFE030965175.1, read as the reverse complement.
ACTTGTAGTGCATGAGATGGATTACTCAATAGGGAAATTTCATGGGGAATTGGGCAGAGTCCTACATTATCATGATGCTCTACTTATTACTAGTATGTAAAGGGCTTATGGTACTTGTATCTAGTTGGATAGCGAGTGGAGCAAGGTGTGCTTCACATTGCTTAGGATGGCTTGGGATCTTGGTATCGAGGGATTCCTTCATGTCAGGACATTGCTGAGATTGGGGATGACTCAATGGTACATTTGGGACCATGGTATTATTGATCGTTACAGTGGTGATCAATAGTCATAGAGGGCACTTGTTTAGACATTGCTTGAGGACAAGCAATTTTTGGTAGGGAGGACTATAATGTCCCTTCCTAAATTATTTTGGAACAAGATTTATTTCTACATTTTGGTGAAGACGGGGCCCATTGTATTTTTGATAGAAGACTTAGGAGTTAGAGGAAAGTTAATTTTATTTTATTTTGTTTTGTTCATGATACATGGGGACTACCCACATAAGAAATACGCACTCCCTAAGCCAATGATTTGAAATGCATGAGAGGGAAGAAAAGGCAGGAAGAAAAGGTGGGAAGAAAGGCTCCACGAAATTTATAAAAGGAAGGTAACACACTTCATTTGGCATTGTTGGCTTATCGAATTTGATTATGTTGCTCAAGTTGTTTATTCGGGTCACTTGTTGTTTAGCAATAGTTTTCCAAGCAGAGAACTCACCCTTTCTTTGTGGGACTTCGAGTACCACCCTAGAGAGGTTCATCCATTATCATAAGGAAGAGATTTATGGAGAGATTTCCAGCATTTGTATTTAGTTCACCCTAGTAGTGTGTGTTTCTGGAGGATGCAATAGTGGATATAATGTGGCCATTGTAGCATTCTTCCAGAGGGTTATTACCAAGAGAAATTAGGAGAAGAAGTCTCAATAGATTTGTTGGATGTTGGGTGAGTTTGAGGGTTGGAAGTGGCATTAATATTTAGGAGTGATTTTTGCAGACTTTGTGGCCAACGCATATAAGAGAAACTGGGCATACGTGGGAGATAAAGTTTCAACCATTGGGGTTATTGATTTCCAGGAGAAATAAGGGAAGTATTGGTGGAGTTGATTGCTACATTTCAGGAGTGCCTGGGGAGGATTTTTCTGATGGTTTGACAAACAACGTGCTTCAACAATTGTGGAAAGCGTAGGGCTTTTGGGGGTCGATTTTGGATGGTCAAAACTAAGCCAAACCATTTCTGGGTTTTTCAAGGCTTTTGACAAGGACCTAAAAATAACATTTCATAATTTTCTAAGTACTAGAGGTGGGGTTTTCAGCCATATCTTTGTAGCAGACAATGTAGAATTACTAGGGACTACGCAATGCAGCAGCCGGTCAGTTTATTGCAGCTCCAGGTTTTCATTGCTTGACCTATCTTTTCTCCACTTGCCTTTGAGGCAAGCCTAGGTACATTCCTACCATATTTTGTACTCTTGCACCGGTTTGTAATAAAATGGCTCAGTTGCTTCCATATTTCTGATAGTTATGGGTGTTTTATAATTGTTTTGGTATTTTTGTGGTGAAAATTGTTATTTGCTTGCATATCACCGTTTTTTCTATTTTGGAACATTGAAGGATCTATTTTTAGTATCCCAAAGGGGGAACTTTCACTATTTTTAGAAACCTTCATCAAGTGTCGCCTTTTCCTTGACTTTAGGCATGCACATCATAAATTCCAATTTTCTTAATTCTATGTAATGGTAGCCTCTAGATTTCATTTGTACATTCGATCATCAAGCTCTAGAATTCCCGAGGACATCAAGGAACCTTCAGAGCATTGTTGTTTCCTTTCTAGGTGAGTTTTACTTTTATCCCTTTTTGCCACTTTTCTATTGTTTTTTGTCATTTCGCTTTTGTGAGTGTTGTTTCACTTGTTTCTATTCTTGGTTACTGGTGTTTTAACTTGCTTTAGCTTGTAGAAGTGTTTTTTCAGTTTGTCATTTGCCTTTGACAAGTGTCGCATTGATTTTCTTGTTTTTGCACCAACGATCGCCATCTCAAAGACTTTCCTCACATACTCTATTTTCTTTGTGTTTGTTGAGTTTTTGCACTTGTTTTTCAATTATTTATCCTCAATTAGTCAGATCTACACTCAAGCTCGCTTTATAGTTCTGCTCATTTTTTGACGCCTCCATCGAGCAGATCTGCAATTCCCTTGGACAGATTTTTCCTTGCCCAACTGGGCACTGCGTAATCCTAAGGCTGAAGCTCCAAGGTTTGCCTCTAGAACTCCATAGTGCGCAATACAGGCTGGCCCCAACTGCGCATTGTGCAGTTCCAGGGCTTAGCCTGTCAACCTTGGCCACTGGGACTACACAATGCGTAGTCTCCCCTAGGCTCTTCCCAGGCTGAACTGTGTATTGCGCAGTCTCAAGCCTTAGGCTACATCCTTGGTTATTGGGACTGCGCAATGTGCAATTCCCATAGTCTGTCAATCCCTCTTGTAGGTGAAAATTGCACAATCCCTTTCATCAGATGCCCAAATTGTTGCTTGATCATGCTGTGAAGTTAGATTTGCAAGAGCTAATGTTAGTCTACCATGAGTGTTCTTTTTGTCCCACAAATACCAAACTTGTGAAGCAATTCTCTCCACCAGTGATTGTTACCATGGAACCAAAGAGAGATGCTTTAAGAGAGACCACTGAAACTAATATTGGGGAAGTAGTTGAGCAAGTGCCAGTTAACTTGCCAAAATATGTGGACACTCAATTGTTCATAGAAAAGGAGTCAACACTGACATGACAGCAAGTCCAACAATAGTAGCAGAAGGCCACAATCCAATACAAGATCGGGGAAAGAGAAAGTTGCTAACAGAATAGAGGGAGAACAAATTTGTAGAGTGAAAGTAGATTCAATCTTCATGCATGTCATTTTGGAAACATAAACAAAAGGAAGTAGAGGATACAGAGAGTAGAGTGGAGGAAGAGAGAAAAGCAAAGCTTGCAAGTAGCAAAATTGGGAGCAAAACAAGAAGAACAAGAATCAAAGGAAGAACGAGAGTTGAGGAGGAAATAACAGGAAGAGAAGCAGAATTAGGAAGAAGAAGAAAGTAAGGCACAATGACAAAAGAAAGAACGTTGATTCAATAGCAAAATTGACCAGTAACAGAGGGAAATAGCGAACAGATGCAGGACCAGGATCTTGGTCAGCTAATTAAAGATTTGATTGAAGTTGCAGACATGGAGTTGGGACTAGAACCACAGGATGAAGATATTGATCTGATGTTGAATGCATCGTAGGTCATCTTTCAACCTCTACCAACTCCAGCCGTAGAGTTAGCCCCGAGCAATCATCATACATCACCTACATTCATTAAAGAAAGGGTGATATTGGTGGACACTAGTAGGAATACAAATTAGCCTTTGCGGGTACGACAAGATCAAACACTCAATATTTGACAACTGAGAGTAAGAAATTGATACAAAATTGGCAGGTTTCTCGATAAGGGATAAAACATCTCCACGGAGAAATGCAGAATGCAGCTCCCACACAGGTCTGCTTGGGGGAAATGAGAGCAACGATACTTGGTGAGGTATCAACACTTAAAGAGACCATGTGTGACCTCTATGAGGAACTCATGACCATACATAAGGATATTTTCCACTTGAATAGCCTATAGTGGTAGAGCAAGGAATTTGTCAAGACTGTTAGGAATGTGTAAATTTCCATCACCTCCATGCAAGAATGGACAAGGCGATACAAAGGGTCACTGCTTACTTTAGTAAAGAAGATAAATCCACAGGCAGAGTTGGAGAAAGCAAGAATTCAAATGTTGATTCAGAACAAAAAATAGTTCACCTCATCTATTGAAAACATTCAGTCCCCATATGTACGGTTGTACAATAGTATTTGACTTCATGGTGAGAACCCACAAGATCTCATAATTAGCTCACTTACCAAAGTTAAACACAAACACCAAGTCAAGCAGGAAATTGAAGAGTACTTGGAGTAGCTGAGACAGGTTGCCACCAAGGAGTACTTAGAGCCGAATAGACAAAACATACATAACTACTTCAATGCTCCCTTCTAGATCAGAACCATGTTGCTCTTGCTCGAGAGAGAAGTTAAGAATGGTTCCAAATCATTATACCCTTCTAACCTGAAAACATCATGTAGTTTGGGGATGTCATCACACAGTACCAAGCTTCGCATCATGACCGAGAAGAATCAAGTGGAGGTTGTTGAGCTAGAGTGGTCCTAAACTCAAGCTTCATAGTGTATTGTCTTGTTAGGCTGCCAAGTTTTGTCTACCCTATTGTGTCCTGTATGGGTATGAGTGTAAAATGAAATATTATTTGTTGTAAGTGAAATTCCAAGTGTCAATATTGGAATATGAAAATTCATCATGTAGTGTAATGTGTTATTTTGTGAAGAAGTTGAAGAGTCATGAGGGTAGTCCAAACGTCACAAAGTGGAGTTGAAGAGTCACCCCTCTCGTTATAAATAGAACATCATAATCATGTAATAGGCTTTTGGGAGCCAAGATTTTGGCTAGGCTTAGGGTTAGAAAGAGCTTGGGAGTATCGTTAAGAGCCTTGGCTTCTCCATAGCATAGAGCGAGTATACTTCTTTGGAGGAGTAGGTGTTCTTGATTGTAATGTTCTATTGTTGGGGCTAGTGGTCATCAATGGTGTATCTATGTATGCAACTTTCACTTATATAATAAAATTAGAGCCAACACGCTTTCATGCATATGTTGTTAATATAGTCAAAATATTCCTGTTGTATTGGCAATGTATGTTATTTAACTTATGCATATTGTTTGCATTTGTATGAATCTTGTTGAATGCGTGTTTTTGGATTAACTCGTCTCTTTAACTTGTGGACTATTCTGTGTCTTAGCTTGTGTTGTCATTTCAATTGTGTGCTCCTTTCAAGTTGTGTATTATTAGAGGCTTCCAAGGGGTGCCCTTCCTTTTACCTTCATGTGTTGGAACCTTCATGCATCGCATTTGACTCTCCGCAAGGTCACACACTTGCTCTTACCCAAAGTTATCATATTTCCCTTTGCGTGTTTCTGTGGTAAAGGCATAAAATTACCACCCACTGTTAGGACTCCTACTCCAAACGGTGTGAGGTCTAGTTGGGACTTCATATTGGGGAGATCCCCTGAATGTTGGTGGGTCCAACACCATCAACACCTCCTCAAGGCATTTTTTAGGGTATGGGATGTGCATGAGGAACCCTCGAGGTCTCTTTATGGAGGTGAGGTAGCAAAAATTTCTATTCTTTTAGCCATATCAAACTTCTTTTCTTAGGCCACCATCATCCTCTACTCATTGAGGTCTTTTCAAAGATGTAAATTTTATCAAATTTCAAGCTCTAAACATAAAATTATGGCCCTCGGGAGTTTCATTTTTTATCCAATGTCAACATATTGTACAATCGACACGTGGAATTCATGTTTTCACATGTCATTGTGCACATTTCCATGTCATCTAACATGTGGCACATGGTAGTCTTGTGCCCATGTGTCACCATCGTACTGTACCACTTCCAAAACCCATACATGTGGCCTATCAGTTCATATCTAAATCCAAATATTTCAAATAATCTTTTTTATTACAAATCACAAACTTCTAGATATTGGGAACATACACCATCCAAAAGTTTCAATGAATCCCTTTAAATGGAAAAGATGGATCCAAATATTAATATTCTCAAATATCTGCCATCCGATTATCCAGAAAATCTCCTAAATCCTCTTTTTAATTAAAGAGCTAGATCTTTGGATTTCCAGATCATCTGTTTCTGGAGATTCCATGTCATCTTTGACTACAACCGCCACCTAGCCTCCCCCTCATCATTTTTAGTCTTCTACACCATGTTGTCATCGTGTCACTTCAACATAATCAACAAAGGTCAAATTTGACTTTTACAAAATTATAGATTTTCAAACTCCACGTCACTTGCCATAACAAGTGCCATGTTAACTACCATGTTGACTCCATAGCACCTTCGTACCACAACATGTTGATCTATTGTCTATGCTACATCAAAAATGAAACATCATACTTCTACTCACTTGCATAGTTTGGGTTTTGCTTACATGGGCTTGACATGTCCCCCACATGCACTACCTTGCTAGCATCCAGATGTTTCAAAGGTCAACATTTAAACAAAGGTATAAATGTCCATATCTATTGAGAAACCAAGAGCAGGGTGGATTAGGCCTTATTCCTCTTAACTTGATAATTACTTGTGAATGTTAGATTTATTCTTATTGTTTGTTATGTCTTCTTCATCAAGCAACTATACAAATGTTCAATCTTCCAAGAAAATAAAGAGACACGATAAAACGAAATTAGGTTCTAAGCCAAGGCAAAACCACACAAGGGTGAAAAATCAACAATCCTTCTCTTATAGAATCGGATCGAAATGAGACATCCAAGACCAAGAAAAAAATTGCCACCAAAACTTCAAGTCCAACTGATGTGTACTTATGCAGGAACACAACAAAATACACATATACATAAAGATGCAACATAAATAAAGCTTCATTTCATTAATATCAAATAACTAAAATATGCCGGTCCAGAAAGTCCCTTGGCCCCTTTAAGTTGGTCTAGAAGGTCAGCTGGTGTGGTTGGCAGGCCCAACCGCTTTACGACCAGTACTGAAATGAGGTTCTTTTGGCTCTTGCTGTTGACAATGAACTAAAACGGGGAACCCTTCACCCACATGTGTGAGTGGAAGAGGCGCTCCCCTTCCTTTGGATCTCTGAGCTCATCCTTCTAGATCTTGGTGGTGGAAATGGTGGCACTAGGCTCCGCATTGATAATCTGATTCCCTTTGTCATTCCCCTTGTCGGTTTCTAACTTAGAGGTTAGAACAAGCATCTGATTCAGAAGCCTTCAGCTCGATCACTAGTGTTGCTTGGCTCGACACTCACTTGTGTTGTGAGTGGGGCTCTTATGAAACTCACACCATTTCCCTGTGTCCTTCTGTGTCTTCATGGTGTTGTTCTTTGCTTGCGGCTTGAGTGGGTTGTCCTAGGTCGCCCCGCCTTGGCTGTGCCCTTTTTGTGCGGCTTGGGGAGCTTTTCCCTTGCTTCGGATTCACATATCCTAAGTCTCGCTTCTTCTCTTTAATTTATTCTCGATATTGACAATATATCAATAGGTGGTGCCAGACGAAGAGATGTCTAGGAACTCCATCTTGTCCCAGATGTACTTGTGTAGACAACTGGAATAATTGAGTACCTTTTAGGTCCCTTTACTACTAGTGTGGCCCCTTATTGTTATTAGTGCAACCCCTTTATTGTATTTTTGTGCCCATATAGTCCCCATATTTTTATTATTGTTCCCAATAGAAGCACACTATTGTTATTGTTGTGCCCTTACAATATTATTGTTATGTCAGCTTTGATTATATTTTGACCCCTTAGACTCCTATATATAGAAAGGAGGTCTTGTCATTTGTATCATCAAAGAATTGTTCATTTGTGTAATTTAAAGGAGGTTCCCCCCTCGAAGAGACTTATTTTGAAGTATTTGATATATTTATTCTTCTATTTTGTGAGCTGGTTGCATAACATTTGGTATCAGAGATTTGGATTCTAGGGTTTCGCTACTTCAAACAGATCATTGTGGAATTTTCGCTATAACTTTTTTTTTTTTTTTTCCTAGCAAGCTTCAGAAGCTAAAATTAAAACCCATTTGAGAATAAATCCTAATGAACCTTGTGTCCTAATTTCTGATCTTGTCTCTCTATATTTTTGGAGATATGAATTGAGGATGTTATGGTTTTTTCAAGCTTTTGAATTCCATCTCAAAAAGGCGACCTTGGGAAAATTGTCATAACTTTCTCTTTGAGCATCGTATTCAAATTTTGTAAAAATTGACAGAAAGAGGATAGACTATAATTTGTTGGGTATCCCCTTTAGTGCCAAAGGTCAAAATAGTGACACGTGGCACTTCGTACAAGTTTGCTCTAGTGAAGTAGTATATAATCGGGTCATTGTGGGATATTGGGCATAACTCTTTCTTGGAGAATCCAATCTCGATCAGATTTGTGGGGTTGGAAAGAGGACTCAGAGAGCTACCATAGGATGTAATTTCAGAACTTGTAGATTAGAAATTACAAAGTTACAATCATTTCAAGATCTATCTCCTAAAAGAAAGAAAGAAAAATGGCTCGAATCAAGAAAATAAAAACACCTAGTAAGTAAATTTGGAGGGTTGATTTGAAGAATGCGATCGAAGTTAAGATAAATGGTTTTACATATGTAATGGAATCTAATTTTAATGGCATAAAGGCATAATTGAATGGAAACATGGAAGACTTGAAGAAAGACATGAAAGGTTTGAAGGAAGATTGGACAAAGTTGCTAAAAGAAAGGCTTCCTAATGGCGAAAAGGTAGTAGAGGAAACTCATGATGAGAACAAAAGAAAATGTTAATCATGATTTCATAGAATCTAACATTGGATTGAAAACCTGCCATATTCCAAATATCAATATGAGGAAGTTTGATGGCAAGGATCCTGTAACATGGATACTACAGATGGAGCAATATTTTCATCTACATGATGTGCAACTGTTACAAAAGGTACATATTGCATCTTTATATTTAGAACTGAATAAGTTTTTATGATAAAGAGGAATTTGTATCATATACCACTTGTCACTTGGTCCATTTTTATGGAGGAAATGATAACACATTATGAGGATACAAAGAGCAACACCTTCTTTAGCCAATTGATAAATCTCAAACAAAAGGGTTCAATGGTAGAGCACATTGAGTACTTCCAAAAATTGAATATAAGGGAAAATGATATTCTAGAGGAGCATAAGATTGATGTCTTCATAGGGACTTTTAATGATAACATCCAACATGAATTTTGCCTTTGGGAACTTGATTCATCGGAGAAGGCATTCAGGGTGGCCAAAAAAGTGGAAAGCAAAAATATGGCAACAAGTATGTCTACCACTCACAACTATAAAGACAAAAGTGTCACTACTCCCAGCCTTCAACGACCTACAACGTTAACACCACAACAACTGGAGGAAAAAATAGCAAAAGGGATTTTTTACAGTTGTGATAAGAAATACACCAAAGGTCATAAGTGTGTTGAGAAGAAATTATTTTACATAGATTGTGAAGAGGAGGAAGAAAAGGATCAAGAAACGTCAAAAGAAGAGGATATACACCAATAACCAACCCTAGAGATAGAAGAAATGAATACAACCATATCTTGTAATGCATGGAACTTTATGGGTATCATCCACCATCCCTCACATCATCTTTAATAGAAAATTCTAATGTTAAAGCAGTGGAATATCACATCGAGAATCAACAAGAAGTTTTCCAACTCTTAAAGGATAACCTCAATTTGGCGCAGAATCGAATGAAACAACATGCAAATCAACATCGCAGTGAAAGGAGTTTTGATGTAGGTGATTGGGTATTTTTACAGCTACAACCATACAAACAAATGTCCATCAAGCAAGCTAAGAAGGATAAAAAAATTATCACCGAAGTACAATGGTCCTTACAAGGTGTTGCAAAGTATTGGTACTATGGCATACAAATTAGAGCTTCGTGCATCTTCCCGAGTGCACCTAGTTCTCCATGTTTAATGCTTAAAGAAGGTTATTGGTGACAAGCTCGTAGTTCAAACAATATTTTCTGTATTCAAGCTTCTGTGATCCATAATTAATTAAACAAAGTCTTTCAGTAGAAATCACATGAGAGAATTTGGTCCTAATGATGAGCCACACTTGTTGGTTCGAAATGCGTTGGCCAAAAAATTCTCTCATGTGATTTCAAACAATATTGTCGAACCTTGATGAGGAAGGAAAAATCATATTGGAACCTAAAGCAATCATGGAAACGAGAACCCGACAACTACGAAATCAATCAATTTCAGAGTATCACATCAAGTGGAAGAAATTGCCCGCTGAAGATTCCACATGGGAGGATGATAATTCTATACAGAAGCATCTATATCTACTCAAGTGTTGAGGACAACACTTTTTTGGAGGAGAGGCACATTTTAGGTCCTTATAGTACTAGTGTAGCCCCTTATTGTTATTAGTGCAACCCCCTTATTGTATTTTTGTGCCCATGTAGTCCTCATATTTTTATTATTGTGCCCCATAGAAGCCCACTATTATTATTGCTTTTCCCTTATAATATTATTTTTACGTTGACTCTAATTATAATTTGACCCCTTAGACTACTGTATATAGAAAGGAGGCCTTTTAATTTGTATCATCCAAGAATTATTCATTTGTGTAATTTAAAGGAGGTTGCCCCCTCGAAGAGGCTTATTTTGAACTCGTTGATCTATTTCTTCTTCTATTTTGTGAGTTGGTTGTATAACAGTACCAAATTCTGCTCATAATCCTTGATACCCAACTTCGTGTGAAGGGTATCGAAAACATTTTTGAACTCTGGAACATCTTGGTCCCTAGCCTACCATAGCGTGGTCCACTTTATGTATTTATCTTCATAGCCCCTGATAGGGTAATATTGCTCTTTGATTGCATCTCAAAATTCTAAGTGGGTGCGACTGAAAACATTGAGGATTCTCTCTCATCCTTTGGTTCATAGTAGGTTTTGTAGAGCCTCTAACTTACACCTCATCATCCACTATTACCTACTGTTTTTCATCACTTACCTCTCTCTTTTGCCTCATTTTCAATGTAAAATCACCCAGATCATTACATTAGATGTCATTAAGCATGATCAAGTGAGCTTTGCTAATGTGTGACTTTTTTGTTTAGATTTTGACATATTTACAGGCATTCCGCAGCCCTCTGCCGATTCCGCAGCCATTTGCTGATTCCGCAGCCATCTGGTGATTCCGCAGCCTTTTTGTTAATCTCAAGGTTCCACGTGTCATTTTGCCAAATGAGCCACATGGGCACTTAGGAATCAAGGTGCTCGAGGTTCCTATGCTATTGGTTCAGCCATCCACGTCATCTGCACCTCCTGTCAATAAGGGTCAAGTTACGGTCAACAAAGGCAGCTTAACGGTGATGCGTAAGCTGTTGGGTCACGTCAGTCCAAACGGTGACTTGTCCGTGTTACGCAGGTTGTGGGAGACATAATCCAACTCTGGATTCAATGCCCATAACGACCAGAACCTCCAGCTCATCCATGCAGGCTTATGACGTGTTATTGAACCTTAATTACGCATGACAGTTAGTTATTTTTCAGTTTTAGCTATACTCATTAGGATATCTTTCAGATGCCTATAAAAACTTGCGTCTACGTACGCTTAGATAACTTTTTATTGCTATGTTTTTATGAACTTGTTATAATTTTAGTGCATTTCAAGACTCTGTTTTAATAGTGCTGTTCTAGCACTCTTGACTGTGATTTTCTGCACATGGAGTAATAGAAGCAGTGCTGTTCTGAATGTAATCTGCTTCTACTAAACTTAGTGCAATTGATCTTTGCTTCCTGTTGTACCAAGAAACTATTGTTGACCCAATACAGAAGATTCCCCCTGATGTTATCTTCCTGTCAAATGAACTCCCTACCCAATCTGCATCTGTGCAGCCTTGAAGCTTCACTCCCTTTGTCTGTTTGTACCAAAGACTAAACTTAGTGGTGCCTCTGATGTATCTCAACACATGTTTAGTTGCCTTCCAATATAGTTTGGTTGGCTTAACCATTTCTTGACTAAGTTGGTTAAATACAAAACATGTGTTCGATCGTGTGTTCACCAAATACATAAGTGAAACCACAAGCTGGTTGTAAATAGTAGCCTCCACTACTTCACCTAAAGTGGCATCTTCCTTCCTCAAATTTCATGCTAGAGGAGTCTCCATGGGTTTGTTGCTCTCCATGTGGAAATTCTTTAGTATCTCGTTGGCATACTTTCCCTGAGAGACAAACAATTCCTCATCTCCTTGCCATACTTCCACACCAAGGAAATAATGCATGATCCCCAGGTCCTTCAGCTCAAATTCTCTTGAAATATCTTATTTGCAAGATTTTACCAACTTCTCATCACATGTTATAATTAAATCATAGACATATAATACTATAATCAACAATTTACCTTCAACCACAATATGGTAAAAGTTTGCATTTGCTTCACTTTTGGTGAATCCCAACCTAGTGAAATAACAATTAATCCAGGTGTACCAAGTACGAGGTGCTTGTTTCAATCCATATAACGCTCGCTTGATTTTGCGCACATTCGACTCTCTATTGAGGGTCTTAAATCCTTCTGGATGCTCAATGTACATATCTTCCTCAATCACCATTGAGGAATTTGTTTTTCTGTTGTAATGTACCCTTGGGAAGTCCTATAGAAATTTGTTCCAAGATCTTCAAAGCTCCGTGGTGCAAGTGACCCAATCTTCTATGCCACAAGTCACTGATGTCTTGGCTTTGCACCTTCTCTGCTTTTGTGCTCAAAGAAGCACAATCTTTTAGACCTAATTTGTAGAGGTTCTTCACCTGAACGCCGATCTGCTTCACTTGTCCTGAGGCTATGTGACCAAGGAAAGCCTTTCCTTTACTAAATATCACATCGTAGCCATGGTCCTCCAACATGGCAACTGGAATCAAATTATTCTTAAAACCCGGAATGTATACATGACATATTTTAATGTGAGAGGAGAACTAGAATCCCTCTTAAAGGATAACAATACCGATGTCGGTCATGCTATACCTCCCATCATGTCCCATTTCAATGTGCATCTAGAGGTCCTTCTCCTCCAAGTCATTGAAGAATTCTTTATTACTGGTCATATGGAATGAGTCCCCACTATCTAGATACCACACACTACCCATCACCGATGTCACCATGCAAGTGATGAGGGTGAAATCCAACTCAATTGTGAAGCAAGGGCTTCACCTTCCACTCCTCCTCAAGGCTTCTTGCCAACCTTCTTGTGTAGACACTTCGTTGCATAGTGTCCCAACTCATGACATTGAAAACATTTAATCTTCGACATGTTCTTCTTCTTTCCACCTTGACTGGGATGTGATTTGTAATGGGATGACTTCCCTTTCCCTTTCTTCACCTTTCCAGCTAAGGCATAGTTCTCCTCATCATCACGCTTGGATGAGGATTCATCTCTAGTGTTTCGTTGAATCTCTTCTTGCACAAAATCAGACAACAAACACTCCCACTCTAGTAGCTTCTCCCTCCCATTTACTAAGTTCTGGTAGCTGTGCCAGCTGTTGGGAAGGCCTAAAAGTACTCGGTTGACCAGATCGTCTTCAACAACTGTAACATCGACACTTCCAAGCTCATCCCAACATTGGGTGAACTTGGTCAAGTGCATTGGTTTTATGTCTCCCTTCATCTTGATTTTTCTGAGCTTGTCCTTCAGTGCCAACTTCTTGTGGTTAATGTTGTTTTGAAATAGGTTTGTCAAGGCCTTCCACATTGCATATGGAGTCTCCTTATTGTAGAGGTTCGAGACAAGATGATCTCGAACTCCTTCTAGGATAATCCTTCTCGCCTTTGCAACACATTGTCTCCACTCTGCAAGATCTTGAGCATCAATTGGCTTACAAATATATTTGTATATGAATTCCTTGAGACCATTGTCCTCAAACACTACCTCCATCCTATACTTCCAAGCAATATTGTTTGAACTACCCTCAAGGGCATATTCGAGTATCAATCCGTAGAACAACATCTTGCTCGACATGAAGTATGATAATGAAAATTCGATTTCACCTGCAAAAGACAAACTTGTATTCTTCTGAAGTGATTTATGCACTAATATAATGTAGAAATTCCCTGTGGATTCAAATTGCTAATTGTAATATGTTAAAACAATAGACTTGAATCTGCCCTACTCATCAGCGAAAACGATTAAATGATTGTGAAATCACGAAGCATACAAGAGAAAGAATTCAATCAACACATTACGCAATGATTTCCTGGGGAAAGCCACAGTTAAAAACCCCTACTATTTGTATATTGCATTAGTCAGAAAATACGAAAAGATTACAATTCTTTGCTCAAGTTTGAGCCACCTTTGTACTATATTTATCTGTCTCACAACTTCCTAGACAAGCCCAGGCCAATGCTTAACCAATTTTTTGCCTTCTCAAGTCCCTATTTCCTTGTGTTTTTCCTCAAGGAATTAGCCCCCTATTAATTAGGAAAATTCCTCAATAGGAATTGCACAATCCTCATAGACCTTCCTCTAACTGCATGCACCACATGTACAATTAAGATGATCATACAACTGATAGTACATTGTCTTTGAACTCCAATCTCAACTAGGTCTTTCTCAGATCTAACATGCATGAGTTATTTATGAGTTAATAATCAATTTAACGGTTGATCAATGTAGGCAACACCAAACTCCATTGTAGGCACCACCACACTATTAGACCTCCCACTAGTTCCTCCAACAGTTGGAACTAGTTTAATTGACTTTAACTCAACTAAACTGAATTAATTAATTAAAACTCAAAATAAACTCAAATAGGGCTCCTATAATGTAGGTGTTACACTGAAATTTGTCACCATGACTATCTGCAGTTAATATGGCTCCATCAAAAGTCATATTATCCTCCTTGTCAAGCCTAATACCTTTGCTCTTCATGTCAAACTTCAAAAAAGAGAGAAAGTCACTAAATAACATGTTTATCTCTGGGTACGCAGGTTCTCTCTACCTTGCCTGCGTGTACGCATCCCAAACTCATTGTACCTGCGTACTTGTACGCTCTGTAAGCCAAAGGATGGGTGCGTACCCCTGTAAAGGTCAAAAGGCGCGAGTTTCATCTTAAAAAAGTTACTTGTGGTCACTTCTAGAGCCTTCTAGAAGAATGTTTGACGTGTATTGAGCGCCTCCAGATGGTTCAGGCATCCCTATGATAGAGGAACTTATCCCATCAAGAGAGGAGCTACCCCATCCAAAAGAGGGAGTATCCCATTGATGTTGGAACTGAATAACTTCCTCTAGAATACTATAAATACAGGCATTGGGCCAGAGGAGGAAAGGTTGAAAGCTGAACATTCCAAAGGGTAAATGCTGCTGGAATTAGGACTTCCATTGTTGACTTGTGAGGAGAGATCACTATCCTTTCTTGTTGCCATATTGGGAGTGGGTGAGCTTGTCAAAGTAGAGGAAATCTCTTGTTGGACCCTGGGAGGAGCTTGCACAACACCAAGGCTCAGGTTGTAATGGTTCCTTTTTTGTTTCCTTAATACAAATAAGTCCATTCTTCTCAATGATTTGTTGTTAATGAATTATTTCATGTACTCCTTGGTCTATATGATGAATATGCTTTGTTTTATGAAATATTCAGGTGTTATGTAATCGTTTGACTGGTAGTGTATGCAGGTCTTAAAGTGAAGGAGGAGCTCATCTGGATCAGCAAGGCTGGACTGCTACAACAAGCGTTGGATTTGAGGTAGGATCGAACAACAATTGGTTTCTCATAGAATAATGTATGTTTAGAGAAGGATTGCTCTTGTTTGTCTTGTTTGTCACTAGAGAGTCTTAGACTCCTAGGGAGGTTAGGTTTGTCCGCAAAAATAACTCTTTCTCATGACACCCATTACATTTGTAAGTAATCACAATTTTATTCATTGTAAGGTAGCAAAAGAATTGAATTGCTTCTTATATCCAGCACCAGAGTGTCAAGTGATGGTTGCAAATGGAGGAACAATAACTTGCTCTGGAAAGTGCCATAATATCAAGCTATCCATGGGAGAATATGTATTGACTAGCCCAATACTTTCAATTCCAATGGGAGGTGCTGATGTTGTATTAGGAGTCCAATGGCTACAATCCTTGGGTAGAATAGATTTTAATTTTCAAGAACTTTTCATGAAATTTTCAATGGAAGGAAAGGAAGTTGTATTAAGGGGTATTGCAGGGAAACCGAGAAGGATAATCAACTCTAATGGTATGACAAAGCTTCTAAAAAAGGAACGAAAAGGTGTAATTGCACAATTATGTTCGCTAGGTGTTTCCACATTGGAATCATCTATTTCTCCATATCTCCAAATAGTCTTGGACAATCATTCCAAGGTATTTGAGACTCCTAAAGGTCTCCCACCTATTTGTGATCATGATCATGCTATTCATCTGATTCCAGGAAGTGTTCCTCCAAACATCAAGTCGTACAAATATCCCTATGCCAAAAAGAGTGAAATTGAATGTATGGTTGCAGAAATGCTAGAGGCTGGTATAATTCAACCTAGTCAAAGTTCTTTCTCTGCTCCAATAGTATTAGTTCACAAGAAGGATGGATCATGGTGCATGTGTCCAGATTATAGGGAGCTCAACAAGCTCACTAGTAAAGATAAATATCCCATTCCTATCATTGATGAATTATTGGATGAATTGCATGGATCAATTTACTTCACCAAGTTTGATCTTCGTTAAGGATATCATAAAATCGGAATCAAGACTAAAGACATTATGAAAACAACATTTAGAACTCATAAGTGTCATTATGAATTTTTGGTCATGCTTTTTGGCCTTACCAATGCACCTTCTACATTTCAAGGTTTGATGAATTCCATTTTCAAACCCTTCCTTATAACATTGTGTTAGTATTTTTTGATGATATACTAATCTACAACAAGTCTTGGAAGGATCATGTTCAACATGTTGACAGGGTGCTCAAACTATTGGAGGAGAAACAATTATATGCAAAAATCTCCAAGTGTTTCTTTGTGGGACAAGAGGTGGAATATCTGGGTTATATTGTATCTCATGAAGGTGTTGAGGTAGACCCTAGCAAAATTAAAACCATTTAAGGAATGGAAAATCCCCACATCCATAAATCATCTGTGAGGATTTCTCGGGTTGACAAGGTATTATCGCAAGTTTGTTAAGAATTATGGGAGAATAGCAACACCTCTAACAACATTATTGAAGAAAGATGAATTTTCATGGACTTTAGAAGCAACAAAGGCCTTTGAACATCTTAAAGAGGCAATGTGCCAAGTGCCAGTCTTAGCTACGTCGGAATTCACAAAAACCTTTATTGTGAAATGTGATGCCTTAGGAAATGAAATTGGTGTTGTTTTAATGCAAGAAGAAAGACCCATTGCTTTCGAAAGTCGTCCAATCAAAAGAAAGTGTTTACACAAAGCTATTTATGATAAGGAAATGTTGACAATACTACATGCACTTAAGAATTGGCAACCCTACCTAATGGGAAGACACTTCAAGTAAAAACAAATCATGATAGTCTTAAATAATTTTAAGAACAAAGGATATCTTTAGAAGAGCAACAAAAATGGGTCACAAATATGTTGGGTTATGACTTTGAAATCATCTACAAAAAAGGGAAGAAAATTGTTTTGGTAGATGCACTCTTAAGAAAGGATGAGGATGTGGAAGAAATTCTTTGCGCCATTTCTATTATCCAGGCAGACTGGATAAATGAAGAAAGGGATGAATGGAATAATGACAAAGAAGTGTGGGACTCATTCAAAAGTTACAACAAGATCCTAATACATCTGATACATTTAGCTGGAAAAATGATTTGTTATGGTACAAAAATCACTTATACCTATGTAATAATTCCCAAATCAAAAAAAATATTCTTATGGAATTGCACACCTTTCACTTAGAAGGGCACTCAAGATTTCTAAGAAATTACCACAGGGTTAAGAAGGAAATTTTTTGGATGGCCTTAAATCATATATTCAAAAGCTTGTGGAATAATGTTTGGTTTGCCAACAAAATAAAGTTGAAACGATTAAGACCCCAGGTCTATTACAACCTTTATCCATTCCAAGCCAAATTTGGGAGGAGGTTTCAATGGATTTTATCACTGGTTTACCCAAGTCTGAAGGAAATAGTGTTAGCATGGTGATACTTGATAGACTTACCAAGTATGCACACTTTTTTGCATTATCTCATCCATTTAAAGTGAGTACAATTTCTACTGCATTTATGGAAGCAATTCAAAAGCTACATGGAAACCCAAAGATTATTGTAAGCGACAAAGATCCCATTTGCACTGGAAATTTTTGGACAAAATTATTTTCTTGTCTTGGTACTCATTTAGCTTATATCTCATCTTATCATCCTCAATCTGAGGGGAAAATTGAGATAGTAAACAAATGTTTGGAAGGATAAGTGTGTTGCTTTGTATTTGGTAAACAAACACAATGGGTCAAATGGTTTCCTCTAGCTGAATGGTTCTATAAGACTTCCTTCCATACTGCAGCAAAAATGACCCCATTTATGGCACTTTATGGATATCATCCACCGTCCATCACATCATATTTAAGAGAAAATTCTAAGGTTCAAGCAGTGGAAGATCACATCGAGCATCAACAACAAGTTCTCCTTCAACTCTTAAAGGATAGCCTCACTTTGGCACAAAATAGAATGAAACAACAGGAAGATCAACATTGCAGAGAAATAATTTTTGATTTAGGTGATTGGGTACTCCTACGACTTCAACCATATAAACAAATTTCCCTCAATCAAGATAAGAAGGATAATAAATTATCACCAAAGTATTATGGTTCGTACAAGGTGTTGCAAAAGATAGGTAGTATGGCATACAAATTGGAGCTTCCTACAACTTCCCGAGTGCACCCAATTTTCCATGTTTCATGCTTAAAGAAGGTTATAGGTGACAAGCTCCCAATTCAAACAATATTTCCAGAAATTGATGAGGAAGGAAAAATCATATTGGAACCTGAAGCAGTCATAGAAACAAGAACTTGAAATCTATGAAATCGATCAATTTCAGAGTATCTCATCAAGTGGAAGAACTTACCCGCTGAAGATTCCAAATGGGAGGATGAGAATTTTATACGGAAGCATCTAGAACTACTCAAGCATTAAGGAAAACACTTTTTTGAAGGAGAGGGGCATGTTAGGTCCCTATAATACTAGTGATTCCTCCATTACTATTGTCATTGTAGCCCTTATTGTTATTGTTGTGCCCTTATTGTCCCCATATTATTATTATTGTGCCCCATAAAATCCCACTATTGTTATTTTTGTGCCCTTATATTATTATTGTTATGTCGACTTTGATTATATTGTGACCCCTTAGACTCCTATATATAAAAAGGAGGATTTTTCATTTGCAACATCCAAGAATTGTTCATTTGTGTAATGCAAAGGAGGTTTCCCCTCGAAGAGGTTGATTTATAAGTTGTTGATCTATCTTTTCTATCTTTTTGTGAGGTGGTTTCATAGGTCTAGTGACCCCTGAACTAGGCTATGGGTTGTAGTAAATCCAGAATCGTGTTGTCTCGGTGGGCCTAGGAATCATTGTCTGCGAATGGCAAGATATATAATAAATCCAAGAGGTGGTTTTCTCTCCGTTGGGCCTATTAATCTTGGGTTTGGGATATGCAGTAAATCCTAGAGAGTGGGTCTCAGTTTAGGTCATAGTGATCTAGGTTTGGATTGCAATAAATCTTGAGAGACTAGGAGACATGAAAATTTCTCACAGTGTAGGTGGATAAATTTGGTGGCATCCATGCTTGTTTGGCCTTGTGATTGTGTGGAGATCACAGTAAAGCCTCTTATGATGTATTCATTGTGTTAGCCTAGTGATCCATGATGGATTATGGTAAAGCCTAGTTTCTATTGATGAGGGTGTGGTGGTTTAGCCCCAGTATGCCTTGGTTGGTTCTTTTGGTTTGAGTCCCACATTCATGCTTGGAATATGGCATGGGGCTGAATGGTTGAAGAGAGACTTGGCTCAACCATTCTATGGTCTGGTGGAACATGGTTGTCCCATCTCTAGTTGGTTTATTGCATTCATAAATGAGAAATTCATTCCCTTTATTTTCATGTGTAAATGTATTGATGTATGTGTGGATTTTATGGCTGATATACTTATGATATTTTTGTCCCTATTATGCTAGTTATGTGTATGTTTTATGACAATAACTATGTATGGATTTCAACATTTTTTTAATTGTAAATGAATGGATAATGTATCTATGGATTAATAGATGATAATGCAACAAATGGAATGAGGGAACAATGGTTCATAGAGATTCTCATATAAGTATGAGATCACTACACTTAATTTTGTTGTTTACACTTGTAGGTTATACATTGATGATATGTTTGATGAAATGAATGTTATGGCTAGTAGGGATATGATTAAGGTCTTGTTCAACTTATTTATTTTGAATCATTGTTTCCCTTTTCTTTTACTATTTCCGAGTTATCATCCCATTCTGGGTAGCGACCTGATCTCTGGGCCTGAAAAAGTGGCTTGAATCCCAGAGTCACTGGCATATCACTAACAAATTTAGTTTTTGGTCGCTGGTAAGAAAGCCTGTGAGAGCGAATTTGGGTTTCTTTATGCTCTCTTGCCTATAGAATGGGAGTGACTGAGGCCTAAGATGTCCATAACATCAGCGGGACCCAGGGACAGGATGTATAAGTTGCTGACATGTCTCCTGGGGGTTCTGTTGTTGATGTGGATAGGTTGGTTGATGTGTTCTGTCGATTCCAATTCCTTAAGGTCACATAGGAGGTTGAATCCAATCATAGTAGCCTCCTGTAGCATGTTTACCCAGTTGGAATGGTTAGTTGGGTAGATGTGGGAGGAGGTTGTTACACCTTTGTACTTCTATGCCATGAAATCCCTTTTCTCAATGGATTATTTTCATTATTGAGCCAATTTTTCAAATATGGTTATATATTTCACATTATAACATGAAGTGTCATAAGTCAAATTATCCCATTCCTATTTGAGTTCCCTCCCTCTACCTACCTCACATTTATTCTATGTAAGAATATCCTTGATTGGGCTAATACATGTTTTCCCAAATTATGATTTTTTCAGTGTTCGATGTTGTAATATGGCTACAACATATAGAGATACTATCCATTAAAAATTTGGAAAGGTCTTGGCTTCATACTTATTGTGAATTTAGGAATACTCTATAAATATTCTACCTCTTGCAATGGTTCCTATCAAATGGTTTTTCTTGACATCATGACATAGCCATTTTTGGTGTTTTCATACATTGTCTTTATATTATAATTATGATAATTAACATTCTCTTTACTAGTTTTGTTTTCGAGAATTAATCAAATCTCAAATATTGCATTAATAATCTTAATGATATCATAATGACATGGCACTTAATGAATATACCACATGATCACCTAATTTTCACTTAGGATATTTTGGTGTAAGAAGTTATGACATGGAACTTGATGGACATGCCACATAACCATTTAATTTTCAATTAAGATATCATGGGGTGAGAAATAAATGAATTTGGAAGGTGGGTAGATTTCAAAAATTTTGCAAGAACCATGTAGTGCCTTCACTCTACTCTTTAATCAAAACAATATGACATTACTCATGGAGGGGATATTAAGGTTCATTGAGGAATATGTACAATATGGGATGTGTGATCCGAATTGGATCCTTAAAATCTCTTAAAGTTTCCCGAACTATGTAAAAATTCATGTCGAAGTTTCAAAGTCTTATGGATGTCGAGCTTATCAGAAATAACCTCTAAGAAATGGCAAGTTGTGGTTAGCACGGAACAACGAGGATCCTCAGTCAAAACGTGTAGACTGTTGGCCCATGGTGACTGCGCGCTATCACAAATTGACAAACGAGAGGTCAAATCCAAAAACAGAGGCAGTTTCTGATACGTGATTAGCGCTAATCGCGTATCGCAGGGTGTCCCCCTCACTGAAGGAAAGCCCCCAAGCGCTCGGTCACGAGGAAAGCATAAAACTGTATGGAAATCACTGATTCCATTAGAAGGCAGGTCCCACACTAAAATTGGTAGAATATCGGAAGGGATTCAAGCAGTAAGCGAGTTTGACCAAGTCCCACCCGATGCCATACATTGGGTGACATGCATTTGGTGGATGAGAGAGAAAACCACTCACATCAGATTGGTAAAGGTCATGCTACTTACCCACCCAATATGGATGGAGATTGTAGGATTTGGAGGCTCTAGGTCAATGGCAGAGAAATGATCCGATGGATGACCAGATTCGATGGGGAAATAGGCTGAGTCACATGAGATTTGAGTTATGGTGTGACAGATGAGTTAGTAGAGGAATCAGTTTCACGGGTAATCTTGGAGCAACGGAAATAACGACCGTTCAAAGAGAACTGACACTCAGTTCGTGAGGAAACAAGTGGCCACCTCTCTGTGAAGCGTTACTTAGTGATGATGACGCAGAGTAGGGGAATTCAAGTAGACAAAGGAAGGAGATCCAGAGAGCTGGGAAGCAGAAACAAATAGTGAGGGAGTAGATTGGCTTTAAGCCATGAACAGACAGAGAGTAAGAAGAGGATGCAGAAAGAGAGAGAAGAAAAATTGCAGAGAACAGAGAAGACAAGCTGACCTGCAAAGCAAAGGCAGCATTGGGTAGACAAAAGCAGAGAGAATCCAAGAGTCTGTGAACTCTAGAGAAGGCTTGAGAGGTTCAAGCAAGTCTTCTGTGTATACCTGTTAGGTATTGAGTGCCAAATTGGACTCATACCACTGAGACCAGATGAGGTCGAGAGTCAGTAAGGGGAGTCTATGTACTCTAAAGACTTGGGGGATCCAAATACAATCCTACTGATCATCATCTGTTAAGTGAGACTCAAATTGAGCTCCCTATTGTAAAAACTCTACTTTAAGACACAATAGAAAGGCCACCACTAAAGGCTGGACCAGGAGACATAACCCAGGAGGATTGGGTGAACTCCTTATTGTTGGGTTGTGTTATATTCTTTCCGCATAGTTAACAGGGGGTTTGAGGGGTACCCATAACCCCACTTTATGGGGTCTGGGACAGCGCCCCGGAAAATTTTGGTTTTGGACCCTATGTTAGGTTGGGCGGACCCACCTATGGTTTTGTGCATGATTTTCGCACATGTTTTTTGGACGCGATGGTTTTCGGTCCATGTTATTGGATCGATGGTTTTTTGGTCCATGGTATTGGATGTGATGGTTTTTCAGTCCATGGTGTTGGATGCTTCGGCATGTATAAATATGTATTGTAACATTGAAAGGAACATAATGAAATCAAGCTGGTAATCCTAGTTTTGGGATCCAGTGGGAAAATCTCTATGTATATGTGTTTTATGTGTTATGCTCTCGCATTGTTTATTTTTCTGTGTTTTAGAATTTGTATGCAGGTAATTTCTATATGGGGTTAAAACCTACACATCCATATATAGAGATACACAAGCAAAATTAGGGATGGAAGAATCACTAAAGATGTCAGGGGAAATGGAGGAGGCGCAAAAAGAAGGGAATCATCCTTCGCAACAGGTTGATGTTTAGGCTCCCAGTCTTACTCTTCATGAATGACAACGAAGGTTGGTTGTGCGACACCAACTCTATCGATAGCTTAATCCTCGTTCACAACAAGAGTAGAGTCCGGAATGGAAGAACACAAGAAATTTCAATCCGAAGGATCAGCAGAACATGAAGACGGAGGTTGAGGTTAGACATTCATGTGACAACCCATGGGCTTCGTAACCAAATCTATGCAAAAATTAAGAGAAGTGATGTTGGGAGGATGTGACATTTGAACGGACGTGTGTGCATGTTCTCCTACATCACTCTATAGTGGTTGAGTTGTTTGATGAGGGGATGACGAATGGTCACTTGTGACATCAACCGTGTCCATCTGCAATTGTGTAGTTTCATCACTGAAATATGTTGAGCGGGGTTTGAACTTCAACTTCATCTTGGGATTGACATATTTGGTAAGGAAATATTCAAATTTTTCCATGAGATACTGGAATTTCATCTGACTTTTTGGAGCTTCAAATTACAATACCTCAAAGAGGTCCCAAAAATCCATAGGCGATTCTTGCAGAGTCTTCCGTTATTTTAACAGTTTTTTGTTAAGAGGTTCTGGATCAAAATAATGGAAAGTAGTTTCAATGAGATCACAGAACTAGTCAAGTGAGTGCACACTGCTTGGTGGCAGACTATTGCACCATCATTTCGGGGATTCGTGAAGTGTGTGTGAAAGAAGCACACTAACCTCTTCTGCATAGAACTCGTCTTAATCCTCAAGGAATGCATAGAAGTCTTCTAAGTACTCAAGTCTAGCTACTTGGCCTTCACCATCATACGTTAATTCGGACAAGAGATCAAAAAAATCCCTCGTGATGTTGAGAGGTTTGGCATGCGAAAAACATCATGGAGGGATGAGTTTGATAATATCCATGACACATGTGTGAAGATTCAAAACAGGATAAGAGGACACAACTTGTCATCTAGCCCTCCTTCTAGCGCCAGAATGTTGATGGTGCTAGAAAATGCATAAGCACGTTAGTCCCAGGTATTTAACTCTCAAAGGAGTCAAATCTTCACCCATTAATGGTTAAGGCCCTATTAATCAACCCTCAAGCCTTCAATTATGACTTTATTAAAGCCTTCATCAAATCCATCCTATCGGGACATTAAAACCTTCATAGCCTTCATTTAAACCTTCATTACCCCTTACCCACGTATATATAACCTTTTCCTTTCTTAACATTGGTTATATATAATTAACACGTAACAACCTTCCATCGGTGTTATTTCCTTATAAACCATTATAAAGGAAATACCCACAAAACAAACCTTTCCGCTTTAGTATGGTATTGACATGCTTCTCGAGGTTCCACCTTTATCGCAATCGGGTATCGGCTCCTCTGTGGTTCACATTAATACACACCTCCTCCGCATCCGATATGCGATTGAACTGTCGGACTTCAAACTTTATAAACCTATGCTCATAACTTCATCGGGTCCACACCCATCGGCCCTTCACATTATCGCATGTCGCTTCCATACCCTGATCCCCAATCGACCAACTTACATATTAAACCTCTGTCATTGATCTACTCTTACTAGATCCGACGGTTCACATTTGCTTCAAGTTGACAACACACATAGGGATTAACCGCCCAATAAAGTGGTTTTCCCTCACTCCTTCGTTGCTACATGTCCTTTGATTAGTGGAATTGGAGCCAAGCCCTCGATACCACTTACCACTTCTTTGCTGCCGAAATACCACTCGAGGTTATAAATATGCTTTTTCACTGTGTTAACTCCTGTGCTCTTTCACATGTGATGATCGTTGATCTACTCCATCGGTCAGTTCCGATAGTTCCTTTAGGTTCCTCTGTTGTTTAATCTAGATAGTTGATCACTGAGATCCAATGGTTACTCTACACCAACACCTCACTTCTCCGCTCGTCCCTTTTACTTAGACTTTACGCTATTTTCATTGGTTCCTCTGCGATTTTGGGGTTTCCTTCAGGGTTTCGGGTTTTCACTCTTCCGCTTCCTTAGAGCTTAACTCCACGAATTCTCCCTATGCTTCCTCTCTAGAGCTTCCTCTGATTCTTCAGCTAGATTCCAAGATCCCTAATGACTCCTCTGAATCGTTCTCTCCTCTCTGCGCATTCTATAGAACTCTGTCTGTAACCCTGTTATAGAACCTGCGAATTATTAACTTACATGTAATACAATCACTCGATATTCATTCCACACATCTATACAGTTCTGGAATAAAAATATGTATATATAAATATAAACAATTGATTACATATCAGAGACTCTCTATATCTCACAGGCTTGTTCTTTAGTATCAGTGGCTTCTTTTTTTCTTTTACGCTGCTCGTAGGCTTACATTTATACCAGAAAGGTTCTATTGAACTAATTTTGGTTCAAATCCTAGATCTACTGAACTGACTCCTAATTCCTCTATGTCCACTTCTTCATTTAATTCCTAAGAACTCTCTCTAGTTCCTCGAATCATGAAACTACCTAGAGAGTTATAATTGACTTCAAACACTCTCATCATTATTAACCACTCATGTTCTCCTTTATTCGAGAGCATTTACAAACAACCTCACACATCTAATTAATTCCTATTCTACCCACTCAAAAGCCTAAATATTTCATTAATTCAACACTTAGTACACTAAATTATCTAAAATACATGACCCCCTATGTCTACTAAAGTACAATGATTTTCCATGGGTTGAATGCTCTTGCATTAGACTCCCAAAGTAGAAAATATTTATGATCTCTTGATCATGTGTTTTCATGTGTTGATAGGGTCCCAAACTTTAGTTTGTAACTGTCTGAAAGCTCTGCACCTTTGTTTCTATTGTATGTCTATTGTATTTTGTTTCATCTTTCTCTCCTTGTCAATCAGGTTCAAGTTCTGATTGATCATCCTTCCTACTACTATCATTTTCCTCCATATATATTGCTTCATCATTCACTGCCACATAAGGCTTCTGTGCCTTATGTTCCTTTGGCAACAATTTAGTTCACTGCTCTATTTCTTTCGCCTCTGTCAGCACATCAGTATGATGTTTTGAATTCTCTAAAGAATTCATGAGACTATCAATCAACCTTTCCTCCACATAATCTATTTCAATGATGCCTCCATGCTTTTGTTCACAGTAGTGAACTTCTTCTTCCTTAGCCTACTATTGGTTAACTCTTATTTGAAATTGTTTGATTCTTACTGCCTTTCATCCTTACCCTCTTGTTCTTTAAGAACCTCCATATCATCTTCAAACAATCTTTGTCCTTCCCTAATGACATTCATTGGATCATTTCTTTGGGACAACATTTCTTCAATCTTCATTGGAATAATACTACCATCTTCCTCCTCTATGACAGTTCTAACATTCTGCTGCCTACTCCCAGGTGATTCTTCTGTCTCCTTCTGGTTCTAAGATATTTCCATCTCAGTCTTGATCTAAACAGAGTTCAGATTCTACCCCTTCTCTATAACAAACTCTAAAGTTTGTTCATTCTCCTGTGATGTACCTGCAATCATCCACAAATTATTAATTTTAATATCATAAGACCTAGCGGTCTTACTTGACTCTTCAGTCATCACATTTCCTTGCTACTCGGAATCTTCTACGTGATTTAGCTCCTTAGGCTCAACTTCATCTCCTTCCTTCACAGGGAATGGTTCTTATCTTGTAAAATCTCCAATTATTAATTTGCCAATGGGTTCTTTTTGTTGTAACAACTCAATACTTTCCTCCTTTCAGAGGTCTTCTTCATCATACTCTGCTGCTCTGGAGTACCTTTTATCCCTTAAAACAGATTGCTCCTCATACTTCAGTTTAAGGGCTCTATTTAGCTTCATTTCAGAGTATTCATCTTCTGTAAGATACTCCTCCATGCTTTCAACAACTTCACAAGACTGTCTCTCCTCTCCTATGTATCCTGCAAGCACACCAAAACTATTAGGTTCAAAAACACAAGGCTTGATGGTCTTATACATCGGCTCTTCATCTTCAGTCAGCATCTCCTCATGTTGTTTTGAACTATCCCAATAGTCCATGAGATCTTCACTTGATCTCCATTCTTTAGCTTCAGTGTAATCTTCACTTTCTCCCAAAATTTCTCCATGTTCTGGTTCACAAATGTACTCTTCCATTTCCAACTTAACTTCCTTGAGTTTTTCCCTCAGCCACTTTACTTTCTTTTGTTGTAGCCTTCTCTTCATCTCATGCCACTCCACTGGCTTCTTCCTTAATACCCATCCTTGTCTCTGGTTTTCTTCTAGTTGCATTGTTAACACATCAAGTTCTTTTCTTATCTCAGCCAACTCCTTGTCAATATCCTCTTGACTTAGTCTCTTGCCATCTGCTTTGGCATTCTTCTTCTCATATCCTCTGTTGTGGCTTCTCTCTGAACCTCTGCTATGAATATCAATAGTCATCTTCCTCTCCTCTTCCTTCATGATCTCCTCACTCATCTACAACAAGCCTCTGCAAAAACTAGTCCTCCTCACTGTAATCTTACCTCACTAAGCTCTCCTCACTCAGTCTTTTGGTAAACATGGGTCCTCTGTCCGGAACCTCCTCTCGAGCAACACCTTTGCTCCTTCTAGGCTTCTACAATCTTTCACTCTCTCTTGAGAACACTTCAGATGTCCTCTCTCTATCCAACATCTTGTTGGATTCTTCAAGTTCACTGCCACTT
Organism: Pinus taeda; assembly: GCA_000404065.3. Lineage (NCBI taxonomy): Eukaryota > Viridiplantae > Streptophyta > Pinopsida > Pinales > Pinaceae > Pinus > Pinus taeda. Next base: position 31,527 of record APFE030965175.1, on the reverse strand, counting down.
CTCCTTTAGATTGTTTTCCTTACTCTGCCCTCAAGAACACATCTAGTTCTCCTCTCATAACTTCTCTTACTGTCGTTTGCTGAGATGCTTCATATGCAACCATAATCTTCAATTTCAATTTGAAACAAAGCACACTATATTACCTACAAGATGATCTTATTCTCCCATTCTTCTACACTTTGAATGGATTGTCCTCTATTTGGTCTCCAAGTCCTCTTTCCTTCAAAACTTGTACTAAGCAATCTTGCTCTCACTTTTCTTCAAGGAATCCTCTGTTCCTGTCTACTCCAAGCCTCTACTGGAACTGCTACAATCTCCCAGGAAATTCAAAAGTTCCCCTTACAATATTCTATTGTAGTCCATACCATTCATTCACTTAACTTATGCACATTACCTTCTTCTATGTGCAAACTCCTTTTCATAGGAGATCTTTCCCCGCTCTGATTACAATTCTTCTCTGATACCACTAATGATGTAGAGTTAGCCCCGCTTACACCCACAGTATGCATATCAATGAATAAGCATGTTAGTCCTACGTATTTAACTCTCAAAGGAGTCAAATCTTCACCCATCAATGGTTAAGGCCCTATTAACCAACCCTCAAGCCTTCAATTATGAATTTATTAAAGCCTTCATCAAATCCCTCCTATTGGGACTTTAAAACTCTCATAACCTTCATTTAAACCTTCGTTACCCCTTACCCACGTATATATAACCTTTTCCTTTCTTAACATTGGTTATATACCTTTCCAAAACAAACCTTTCTGCTTTAGTACGGTCTTGACACGCTTCCCGAGGTTCCACCTTTATCGCAATCAAGTATCGGCTCCTCCACGGTTCACATTAATACACACCTCCTCCGCATCCGATATGCGATTGAACTGTCGAACTTCAAACTTTATAAACCCACGCTCATAACTTCATCGGGTCCACACCCATCGGCCCTTTGTATTATCGTGTGTTGCTTCCATACGCCGATCCCCGATCGACCAACTTACATATTAAACCTCCGTCATTGACCTACTCTTAGTAGATTGGATGGTTCACATTTGCTTCGGGTTGACAGCACACACGAGGGTTAACTGCCTGATAAAGCGGTTTCCCCTCACACCTTAGCTACTATGTGTGCTCTGATTAATGGAATTGGAGCCAATCCCTTGATACCACTTACCACTGCTTTGCCGCCGAAATACCACTCGAGGTTATAAATCTGCTTTTTCACTACGTTAACTCCTGCGCTCTTTCACATGTGATGATTGTTGATCTACTCCATCGGTCGGTTCCAATAGTTCCTTTAGGTTCCTCTGTTGTTTAATCTGGACCGTTGATCACTCAGATCCAACGGTTACTCTACGCTAATGCCTCACTTCTCCGCTCATCCCTTTTACTTAGACTTTACGCTATTTTCATTGGTTCCTCTACTATTTTGGGGTTTTCTTCAGGGTTTCGAGTTTTCACTCTTCTGCTTCCTCAGATCTCAACTCCATGAATTCTCCCTTCGCTTCCTCTCTAGAGCTTCCTCTGATTCTTTAGCTGGATTCCAATATCCCTAATGACTCCTCTAAATCATTCTCTCCTCTCTGCACATTCTATAGAACTATGTCTGTAACCTTGTTACAGGACCTGCAAATTATTAACTTACATGTAATACAATCACTTGATATTCATTCCACACATCTATACAGTTCTGGAATAAAGCTCTGTATATATAAATATAAACAATTGATTCCATATCAGAGACTCTTTGTCTCTCACAGGCTTATTCTTCAGTATCAGTGGCCTCTTTTTTTCTTTTACGCTGCCCATAGGCTTACATTTATACCATAAAGGTTTCGTTGAACTAATTCTGGTTCAAATCCTATACCTACTAAACTAACTCCCAAATCCTCTATGTCCACCTCTGACTTCATTTAATTCCTAAGAACTCTCTCCAGTTCCTTGAATCATGAAACTACCTAGAGAGTTATAATTGACTTCAAACACTCTCATCATTATTAACCACTCATGTTCTCCTTTATTTGAGAGCATTTACAAACAACCTCACACATCTAATTAATTCCTATTCTACCCTCTCAAAAGCCTAAATATTGCATTAATTCAACACTTAGTACACTAAATTATCTAAAATACATGACCCCCTATGTCTACTAAAGTACAATGATTTTCCATGGGTTGAATGCTCTTGCATTAGACTCCCAAAGTAGAAAATATTTATGATCTCTTGATCATGTGTTTTCATGTGTTGATAGGGTCCCAAACTTTAGTTTGTAACTGTCTGAAATCTCTGCACCTTTGTTTCTATTGTATGTCTACTGTATTTTGTTTCATCTTTCTCTCCTTGTCAATCAGGTTCAAGTTCTGATTGATCATCCTTCCTACTACTATCATTTTCCTCCATATATACTGCTTCATCATTCACTGCCACATAAGGCTTCTGTGCCTTATGTTCCTTTGGCAACAATTTAGTTCACTGCTCTATTTCTTTCTCCTCTGTCAGCACATCAGTATGATGTTTTGAATTCTCTAAAGAATTCATGAGACTGTCAATCAACCTCTCCTCCACATAATCTATTTCAATGATGCCTCCATGCTTTTGTTCACAGTAGTGAACTTCTTCTTCCTTAGCCTACTATTGGTTAACTCTTATTTGAAATTGTTTGATTCTTACTGCCTTTCATCCTTACCCTCTTGTTCTTTAAGAACCTCCATATCATCTTCAAACAATCTATGTCCTTCCCTAATGACATTCATTGGATCATTTCTTTGGGACAACATTTATTCAATCTTCATTAGAATAATACTGCCATCTTCCTCCTCTATGACAGTTCTAACATTCTGCTGCCTACTCTCAGGTGATTCTTCTGTCTCCTTCTGGTTCTAAGATATTTCCATCTCAGTCTTGATCTAAACAGAGTTCAGATTCTGCCCCTTCTCTCTAACAAACTCTAAAGTTTGTTCATTCTCCTGTGATGTACCTGCAATCATCCACAAATTATTAATTTTAATATCATAAGACCTAGCGGTCTTACTTGACTCTTCAATCATCACATTTCCTTGCTACTCGGAATCTTCTACGTGATTCAGCTCCTTAGGCTCAACTTCATCTCCTTCCTTCACAGGGAATGGTTCTTATCTTGTAAAAGCTCCAATTATTAATTTGCCAATGGGTTCTTTTTGTTGTAACAACTCAATACTTTCCTCCTTTCAGAGGTCTTCTTCATCATACTCTGCTGCTCTGGAGTACCTTTTATCCCTTAAAACAGATTGCTCCTCATACTTCAGTTTAAGGGCTCTATTTAGCTTCATTTTAGAGTATTCATCTTCTGTAAGATACTCCTCCATGCTTTCAACAACTTCACAAGACTGTCTCTCCTCTCCTATGTATCCTGCAAGCACACCAAAACTATTAGGTTAAAAAACACAAGGCTTGATGGTCTTATACATTGGCTCTTCATCTTCAGTCAGCATCTCCTCATGTTGTTTTGAACTATCCCAATAGTCCATGAGATCTTCACTTGATCTCCATTCTTTAGCTTCAGTGTAATCTTCACTTTCTCCCAAAATTTCTCCATGTTCTGGTTCACAAATGTACTCTTCCATTTCCAAGTTAACTTCCTTGAGTTTATCCCTCAGCCACTTTACTTGCTTTTGTTGTAGCCTTCTCTTCATCTCATGCCACTCCACTGGCTTCTTCCTTAATACCCAACCTTGTCTCTGGTTTTCTTCTAGTTGCATTGTTAACACATCAAGTTCTTTTCTTATCTCAGCCAACTCCTTGTCAATATCCTCTTGACTTAGTCTCTTGCCATCTGCTTTGGCATTCTTCTTCTCATATCCTCTGTTGTGGCTTCTCTCTGAACCTCTGCTATGACTATCAATAGTCATCTTCCTCTCCTCTTCCTTCATGATCTCCTCACTCATATGCAACAAGCCTCTGCAAAAACTAGTCCTCCTCACTGTCATCTTACCTCACTAAGCTCTCCTCACTCAGTCTTTTGGTAAACATGGGTCCTCTGTCTGGAACCTCCTCTCGAGCAACACCTTTGCTCCTTCTAGGCTTCTACAATCTTTCACTCTCTCTTGAGAACACTTCAGATGTCCTCTCTCTATCCAACATCTTGTTGGATTCTTCAAGTTCACTGCCCCTTCTCCTTCAGAGTGTTTTCCTTACTCTGCCCTCAAGAACACATCTAGTTCTCCTCTCATAACTTCTCTTACTGTCGTTTGCTAAGATGCTTCATATGCAACCATAATCTTCAATTTCAATTTGAAACAAAGCACACTATATTACCTACAAGATGATCTTATTCTCCCATTCTTCTACACTTTGAATGGATTGTCCTCTATTTGGTCTCCAAGTCCTCTTTCCTTCAAAACTTGTGCTAAGCAATCTTGCTCTCACTTTTCTTCAAGGAATCCTCTGTTCCTGTCTACTCCAAGCCTCTACTGGAACTGCTACAATCTCCCAGGAAATTCAAAAGTTCCCATTACAATATTCTATTGTAGTCCATACCATTCATTCACTTAACTTATGCACATTACCTTCTTCTGTGTGCAAACTCCTTTTCATAGGAGATCTTTCCCCGCTCTGATTACAATTCTTCTCTGATACCACTAATGATGTAGAGTTAGCCCCGCTTACACCCACAGTATGCATATCAATGAATAAGCATGTTAGTCCTATGTATTTAACTCTCAAAGGAGTCAAATCTTCACCCATCAATGGTTAAGGCCCTATTAACCAACCCTCAAGCCTTCAATTATGAACTTATTAAAGCCTTCATCAAATCCCTCCTATTGGGACTTTAAAACTCTCATAACCTTCATTTAAACCTTCGTTACTCCTTACCCACGTATATATAACTTTTTCATTTCTTAACATTGGTTATATACCTTTCCAAAACAAACCTTTCTGCTTTAGTACGGTCTTTACACGCTTCTCGAGGTTCCACCTTTATCGCAATCGAGTATCGGCTCCTTTGCGGTTCACATTAATACACACCTCCTCCGCATCCGATATGCGATTGAACTGTCGAACTTCAAACTTTATAAACCCACGCTCATAACTTCATCGGGTCCACACCCATCGGCCCTTTGTATTATCGTGTGTTGCTTCCATACGCCGATCCCCGATCGACCAAATTACATATTAAACCTCCGTCGTTGACCTACTCTTAGTAGATTGGATGGTTCACATTTGCTTCGGGTTGACAGCACACACGGGGGTTAACTGCCTGATAAAGTGGTTTCCCCTCACACCTTAGCTACTATGTGTCCTCTGATTAATGGAATTGGAGCCAATCCCTTGATACCACTTACCACTGATTTGCCGCCAAAATACCACTCGAGGTTATAAATCTGCTTTTTCACTGCATTAACTCCTGCGCTCTTTCACATGTGATGATCGTTGATCTACTCCATCGGTCGGTTCCAATAGTTCCTTTAGGTTCCTCTGTTGTTTAATCTGGACCATTGATCACTCAGATCCAACGGTTACTCTACGCTAATGCCTCACTTCTCCGCTCATCCCTTTTACTTAGACTTTACGCTATTTTCATTGGTTCCTCTACTATTTTGGGGTTTTCTTCAGGGTTTCGAGTTTTCACTCTTCTACTTCCTCAGAGCTCAACTCCATGAATTCTCCCTTCGCTTCCTCTCTAGAGCTTCCTCTGATTCTTCAGCTGGATTCCAATATCCCTAATGACTCCTCTAAATCATTCTCTCCTCTCTGCACATTCTATAGAACTCTGTCTATAACCTTGTTACAGGACCTGCAAATTATTAACTTACATGTAATACAATCACTTGATATTCATTCCACACATCTATATAGTTCTGGAATAAAGCTCTGTATATATAAATATAAACAATTGATTCCATATCAGAGACTCTTTGTCTCTCACAGGCTTATTCTTCAGTATCAGTGGCCTCTTTTTTTCTTTTACGCTGCCCATAAGCTTACATTTATACCATAAAGGTTTCGTTAAACTAATTCTGGTTCAAATCCTATACCTACTAAACTAACTCCCAAATCCTCTATGTCCACCTCTGACTTCATTTAATTCCTAAGAACTCTCTCCAGTTCCTTGAATCATGAAACTACCTAGAGAGTTATAATTGACTTCAAACACTCTCATCATTATTAACCACTCATGTTCTCCTTTATTCGAGAGCATTTACAAACAACCTCACACATCTAATTAATTCCTATTCTACCCACTCAAAAGCCTAAATATTGCATTAATTCAACACTTAGTACACTAAATTCTCTAAAATACATGACCCCCTATGTCTACTAAAGTACAATGATTTTCCATGGGTTGAATCCTCCTACATCACTGGACCTGCCAACATTAGAGGATATCCATGGTATGAAGTTCGAACTAGACCTCACACCATTTGGTGTAGGAGTCAAATCCAGTACGATGGCCTAGTTGCCATTATCTTAAAGATATACCTTAGCTCTTGCTTTTCAACACGTGAGAGTGGTCTACTTTGTCTTCAAACAACGAAGTTCGCATGCTTGGTGAGTACTAGTGTTACTTGTGTCAAGCTTATTTCACCACGGGGATAGAGGGTGGGAGTGAATCTCAATTTGGATAGGAAGAAGCCCCAACCCTATCAGAAACAAACAAAACTATAGGACGTGTGCAGCTTACAGAGGAGAAATCCACACAGATGCGACAATCACAACACAAAAGGGAAGATAGCACATACAACACTCAACCAATCAATCCACACGAGTGTGACAGTCGTTAGATCATGTTTACGCGAAATATTCTATCTAATGTCGAGGAGGTAACCAACACGGGCAAGACCTCGTTAACAACTTACACAACACATTTTCATTAATATATGTATTAGAACAGTTGAATGAATTCAAGTGCTAAACACAGGTTAAAGGAACATGCATTACAAGTGTTCCATATAAATATTACAAACAGTTACAACACGTGTGAAAACGTGCTGGCCTGTTACCAAGATTTTGAATTAAGCGAAAGTTCCATGACACATTGGTACACCATTACATCACTAACCCCTGTTTAGGCAATTTAATGTTCCTAAATTGTAAGCATAAATTATTGATTAGGGTAGGTAAAGTAATGAAGCAAAAGTGCATTGTATGTGCTAGAAGTTATTTATGCCATTAAGGTGTTTATGCCATAGTTAAAATCTAAATCTAGAATTAGTATGGAAATGGTGTTACTATCTATATTAGAGTATTGTCCCTAAAATCTGTTAGCTGGTTATTCTAAAATTAATCTTAATTGAATCAAGTTTTGTGGATGGTTGAAGATTAATCCTAAACTCTACTCTGTTATACTGTTTTTGATTTTATTTTGAATTTTATGCTGCAACCAAACTAGACTAACTATGAAAGCATGTGTAAAAGATATCTACTTTATCGAATTGGGAATGAATGATGCTTGAATTCAGTTGCTAAGAAAAAGACTGTCACTCCTTAACTATTGCATCTTCACTCATGCAAAAGTAAAACAAGAACTAAATTGATAAGCTATAAAACAACCGAACTGTGAAATGGGATAATTGAATTTTACTAGGTAGAAAGCAAATGAGATGATCAAACTATGGTAGGTAGAAAGCAAATGAAATGATCAAATTATGATAGGTAGAAAGAAAATGAAATTTCTGATGCAGATGTCAAATTAATCGCTAACTCCATTAGACTGCATCCTAAAACATAAAACAGAGCATCCATAATTTAACTCTAAGAAACCAAAGGAAATCTATCTGCAATGAGTCAAAGACCTGATCTACACGCAGGGGCCCTCCACAAGGCAATCAACGCTCCATGGAAAGTATGAACAAAAGTCTATTAATCGAAAATAGTTTTAATAGGATGTTCTCACAATTACATACAACAGCACGCACCAAAACATAGCATGGCCATTGTTCTCATAACATTTTCTGACATAACAGCATGAGAATTTTAAGCCTAAGTATCTTCATTACAATCCCTATAAAACCAAATTATATCACTTAATCATCAATATTCTATTTGGAAAAGAAAATCGATAATATTTCGTAAAATTCAGACTCTGTTCCGGCACATTATCTTACAGTTGACATTGAGGTTGACTGCATTGCAGTGCGATTATCTTGAAGGATTGGTTCGAGAGAAAAATGAAAGAATACATGAGGGGGTCATTCCTTATCTATCCATATCTTATTTTTCTGAGCTGGTGCACTTGAACCCTATCAATAATGGAGGTAGTTTTGGATATGTGGATTAGTTGCATAATCAAGTAAATTGTGTAGCTCAATGCAAACTTTAATAAAACAATAAGGTATATGGACAAAATATGAAAAAGAGGACATGTAAGTGCTTACCTTAACAAAACCTTATATTTATTGCATTTATTTAGGTGATAGGAAAAAGGAGGAAATATGGGCAAAAAGGGTGTCAAGGTAAAGCAGTCCTTGGACTCTACATTCCCCTACGTTGGAGGTTTTTTATGTCCTCATACAACTCATCATTGTCATTGTCTTGTGCCTCTTGGTTATCACATTCAAGATTCACTTTCTTCTTCTTTCTAGCAGCCACTGCCATTCTTGGTTTCTTCATGAGGATCTTATACTTTAGGTTGATGATTTCTCTCTGCATTGCCCTATTTTCTTTCTTCAACTTCTTGTTCTTTTTGTACCATAGACTCAAGTGAAGAATAAGGTTGTCACTCTTGGCAATTTGAATTCCATTATGTGCCTTCAATGTTTGATTTTCATTTTTGAGGTATCTGTTTAATGTCTCCAACTCAAATATTTCTTGCTTTAAATCATTAGATGTTGAAGGTTCTCGTGGCTCATTAAATTGATTACTTCCTTCCCCTGGACTTTGGATTGATTCTTTAGTTTCTACTTCCTTTCTTTCCAATGATTCTATGTAATCATAAATTTCTTGTTGAACAGGATCAACACTTGGACTGTGTACTAGACTTCTTGGAGGTGAACTGAAGGGAGATGGTGACACCCTTGGCGACAATATTAGTGATTCTCCTGAAGAGTCTTCAAGGTCTTTAGTTTGTTCTTTAGCTTCAAGATCGATATATTCTGCAACTCCTGAGACTGTTTGTTGTACCATGTTCAATCTGATACTTCTTAAACCTTTGGTTGGTAATCCATGAGTTTTCTTCCTTTTAGCTTTTGGATTCTCATTCTAAGGAAGGATCTTGGTTTGTGATAAATCATCTATTTCTTTGTCAGAATTCTTTATTCTAACATTCACTTTTTTCATTTTCTGCAAAATATCTACAATGGGTAGTTCGTCCTCTGATCATTCCTGTTGGGACTGAGGTTATTGTTCTTTTATTGTTTCCATTTTTCTCTTCCTTCCCTAGAGGGTTCTACTACCACTGGGTTGTTTAGGGGTTTTCTCTTCAAAATGATTTCTTACCAGACAATTTTCCTAATTGTCACCAATACTCTGAAGGTGAAACTCAATCAAGATTTTTATCAATCCATGATGGTACATTGTATTGTCTATGAACTGAATTTTCTTTTGAACATTCATTGACATTTTCTTAATTCTATGCAAAACGAAGTATGGGAGATTCATTTGATGTTCCTCAAGAAAATTCATCATTATCCTAATGTGGTAGAAAAACATGCATCCAAACCAACCTTCACAAGTAATAAATTTCTGAAGTACAAGGAGAAAATTCCTCCATTTACTTTTAAGGGCTATACTAGGAATACCTTTTATGGAGATGGTAGTATCCATGTTTGGATTCTTCAAGAACATTTTCCAATATTCCCCTTCGATTCATCTGTTTTTTAACCACTTTTCTCCACTTCCAAGCAATTCGGTGGTTTCTGCAATCAGGGATTCTGTTATGGTGAACTTGACATCTCCTATTTCAACCTCCGTTCCATCAAAATAACGTGCAAAAGTCTTCATTACCTCTCTGTGGGAACCATCAAATTTTATATGAATTTTAGCCACTGTACTTTCTACAACAAATCCCTGGTTTGAGGGTATCCTTCCAAGAACTTTTTTCCAGCTGGTTCTGTTCGGACAATAACACCCATGATGGAAGATGCTTCATCTCAAGAACTATTTACTTGACAAGGAAAAATGGTGTTGGTATGGTTTCGTTTAGTGGTGGAGAGATGGAGAGGCTATATGAATTTGGAGAAATGAGAGAACAAGTGAATTATAATGAAGGCTGTGGAAATGATTTAACCATTAAAGTGCATTCAAATTAATGATTCGGCGATTACTTCGATAGATACATAATGGGGACAAGAGAGGAGTTAAAATGGTGGATTATGATGATTTTTACAAGTGACCATCACCCACGATAGCAATGATTTCGTTTTATTTTGGCAATGCTATGTCCTCATAGTTCATATATGCAATATATTAACCCTTATTGTAAGATTAAAGTATCACATGCCTTTGGTTGATTTGCTAACCTTATTTGTCCTTTGTTATATTTTGCAGGTACTTTGCACTGCTAATTATTCTTCAATTCGATCCACTAAGTGTTCCTGTCAAATTGGCTATAGAAATCTTATTAGAGTCGTAGAAACATGTCTGAGCTACAGAAAGTTATTAATTATGTAGCTGAGAAAAAAAACTTTAGGAAAGGGGATTTCTTTTTTGAAGATAGGAAATTTTAAGGTACCAATTGAGTTGGTTTCCATGTTTATATTATTATTATTATTATATTACTTATTCATTATTATTATTATTATTATTTTAATATATATGTATATAATTTGTATTTATATAATTCTTTTTTTTTCATGTATATATAGAAAAATAAAATTTTCTAGTGGAAATAGAAGGAATTCTTCTCAACCAATTCTTCAATTCATGAATTATCCTTGGAAATTTTGCACAAATTCATTCTTTTGTCAATGGCTTGTAAGTCTTAAGTCATGTCAATTCACTAAAGAGGAATTTTTCTTCATCAATAGCCATGATTCTACGTGGCACCATTGTCAAAGACATTTTCACTCACAAGGTCAAGCCAGTGAGTTTGAATTTTTCCTTGGAATTTTTGAAATTTGGTCGAAGGTAATGCCCAATCTCCTGGATGAAATTTTCTTTCTTTAATGTACTTATCATGCCATCTGGATCTCTGTTGCTAAACTAGGCTGGTCTTCTGGAGGACTTCTTGTCTTATTTCATCAAGCTCATTGAGTTGTCTCATCCTTTGCTTTTGTGCTTCTGATAAGTCAAGATCCAACTGGATCGTTGTTTTATAGGTTTGGATCTATAACTCTATTGGAAGTAAGACTTGCTTCCCGTAAACAAGTTCATAGGGAATATGTCTTGTAGTACTTCTCCATGTAGTCATAGAAGCCCACAAAGCTTCTAGAAGATTTTCTGCCCAGTCCTTCCTATGTAAGTGTATAGTCTTGGCAAGAATTGATTCAATCACCTTATTTGTAAACTCAACTTTTCCATTGGCTTATGGATGGTATGGAGTGGACTTTCGATTCCTAATTTTCTACTTCTCCACAAGCTTCTACACTAATCTGGATGTAAACTGTATTCCTTGATTTGTTACAATTTCTCTTGGAACACCAAAATGAGTGAAAATGTCCTCAAAAAGAAATGAAACTACAACATTTTCAGTAGCAAAAGGAAGTGCTTTAGCTTCTGCCCATTTAGTGACATAATAAGTACATACTAGGAATTATCATTTTTTCTTTGAAGGTGGACTGATTGGACCAACAAAATCTAGTGCCCATTTTTCAAATGGTTCAATGAGTACTTGTGGCTGTAATGGCATTTCATTTGAAGGAGTAGGTTTGCCCATTCTCTGACAACTGTCACATATTTTAACATATCCCTTGATATCCTTGAAAATGGAAGGCCAATAATATCCTAAAAGTAGGACTTTATAAGCAGTTCTTTTGTCAGAAAATTTTCTCCACATGGTTCATCATGGCATGTTTTAAGTATTTCCGGTATTTCATCTTCTCGAACACATCTTCTGATGATGAGATCTGGTCCTGTTTTGTATAATTTTTCGTTTATCCATGAATAAGATGTGTTATTGTGAACTATCCTCCTCTTTTCTCTAGGAGAAAAATGAAATGGCATTTTCCCTGTAGCTAAATAGTTAGCAATATCTGCATACCAAGGTGATTTAGTAGAGACTGCAAAAAAATATTCATCAAGAAATTTATCCTCCACAAGTTGATCATTATTATCATTTTGAATTCTAGATAAAAGGTCAACGATTGTATTCTGTTTTTCAGGTCTATCTAGAATGGTGATGTTGAATTCTTGTAACAATAAGAGCCATCTGATTATTCTCCATTAGTGATTGGTTTATTCATTAGGTATCTAATGGTAGAATGGTCTGTGTGAATGAAAGTTTCATAGCCAGTTATGTAATGTCTAAATTTGTTAATGGCATGAACTATGGCTAAAACCTCCTTCTCAGTTACAATATAATTTAGCTCTGTAGGAGTTAAATTTTTACTGGTATAATAGATTTCATAAGGAGTAAGGTATTTTTGCCCTAACACGGCTCCTAAGGTTGTATCTGAAGCATCATTTGATATATGGAAAGGCAATTTCCAATTAGGTCCTTTTAAGATAGGTGCTTCAAAAATTCTCTTTTTCAAAGTTTCAAAGGCAACTTGACAATTAGAATTCCAATTGAATTCATAGTCTTTGGTAAGTAGTTTAAAGAGTGGAGATGAAATTTTTGTGAAGTTTTCTATAAATATTCTATAATATCCAGTAAAACCAAGAAAACTCCTAACATCTCGTTGACAATCTGGCACTGATAATTTAGAAATTACCTCAACTTTATATGAGTCTACCTTAATTCCATCTCTTGAAATATGGTGACCTAAAACAATTCCTTCATTAAACATCATAGAAAATTTCTCATGACTTAATGACAGATTTGTTTCTTTACATCTCATTAAAATGTTTTCTAAATGTTCAAGTGCTTCGTTAAAAGAATCTCCATAAACTGTGAAATCATCTATATACACTTCCACACATTGATGAATAAGATTAGAGAAAATTTCGAGGACTGCTCTTTTGAGTGTTGCTGGAGAATTGCATAATCAAAAGGGAAGTACTCGATAAGCATAAGTTCCCCATTTACAGGTAAATTTGGTTTTATCTTGATCTTCAGGTGCTACCTGAATCTATTTATATCCACTAAAACCGTCCAAAAATGAAAAATACTTTTTCCCTGCTAATGTGTCCAAGACTTGATCTATGAAAGGGAGTGGAAAGTAGTCTTTTAATGTTGCTTTATTCAATTCCCTGTAATCAATACATACTCTCCATTTTCCATTTTTCTTTGGAACGATTACTAGATGTGAAACCCACTGACTGTCTGATATTGGATAGATGAAATTTACATTTAGCAACTTTTGTAATTCCTCCTTAACAATTTATTTTATATTTGGGTTCATTCTGCATTATGGTTGTCTAACTGGTCTTGCACTTTGTTCAATGTAGATATGATGTATGCAAGTCTTAGGATCAATTCCTCTCATGTCAGGGTATTCCCATGCATAAGCAGAAGAATTTTTTTGTAAAACTTCTACCAGTTGATTCTTTTGTAATTCTTCCAAGTTTTCATTAACATTTAAAGTTTTACTTGGATCAATTTCTATTGAATAATTCCCAAATTTCTCCATGGAGAGCAATGATATTTGTCTAGATGAGAGATATTCATTTCGACTATGGTCATAATGTGAGGAAGATTCATTATTTTCCTCTAGATTTAGAATTTGGTCCTCTTCTCTTATTTGTTCAGTAGTGAAAACAGGTTGTATATCATCATCATCATCTATCCATTCCTCATTCTCTATTTCTATTTTTGTTTTTGCAGGTAGGTATAATGTAAATTTCTTTGTAGAATTTTCATTTGAGATAAACATGTCACCTGATCTACAATCGATGAAAGCATCAATTGTAGTTAACCAAGGTATTCCTAGGATTAATTGATTTCCTCTTAGATTATTCTTGGGTGTTAAGGCCATGAAATCAATAGGATATTCCCAAGAATCTAAGGATACAAAAACATCTTCCAACACACCATCAGGTTTAATTACAGACCTATCTACTAATTGTAATAGTGTTGGGGTGTATTGAAGGTTAGGAAGCCTAAGTGAATCAATAACTTGTTTACTCATTATGTTTATGGTTGCTCCTAGATCAATCAATGTGTTTGGTATTTCAATTCCATTGATGTGAATTTTCATAATGGGGCTCCCTAGATCTAGATATTTTTGGATTATCATTTTCCCCATCATGATGTTTGTAATTTTCCCGACTAATTGAATTCTTTTTATGTCTTTTCTTTTTCTTCCTGATCTTTGAGTACTTAATTATTTAATTGTTTTTGAAAAGATTGGTATTTATTTTATCGCTTGTAATAAAGGAATTTTTATACAAAAATTCCTTAATTCATCCATCTTATTATAATTAGGCAATGCGATTTGTTTTTCTACTCCATCAATTTTCAACTGTTTAGGGAAAGGTGGTATAATGGATACCAAGGGTTGTTCTATAGCAGGAGTATTCATTGGAACATGTTATATTTGATTATTCTCTTTTTTATGGAGAGAGGTCTCTCCTTCTTCAGATTGATTTTTATGTTTTTGAAAATTTTCCCTTGCTTCCGTGACCTTAAAAATGGATATTATTATTATAAGTGGCTTTCTTTGCAATACTCTTCGAGACCTTAATTGGACATTAGTTAGATCTAGAGGAGTTATTACATAGGTTTGAGTATTTTTCCCTTCCATATTTTAAATAGGTTGTTGTGACATTTTATTATTAGGATTCAGAAGTGGTTGAGTGGGTAGCTAGTTTGGTTTTTGTGCAAATGGTAGGGAGAGTTGTGGATTTTGACTCTGAACTTCGACTTGAGGTAATTGATTGGCTTGAGGAATTTGATTAGATTGGGGTAGAAATTGTGGTGCCCCATAAGGATTTTTCTATCCCTGATTCCAAGATTGTGATTGTGGCTGAGCCCAAGGCTACCAAGATGGATTCCAATTATTTTGTGAAGACTGAGCAAATTGCTGTGGTCTGAAGCCTTGTGGTTGATTTGGTTGAGATTTCTACTATGTTCTCTTGGCAATAACGTAAAGGGGTTCTACTTGTTCTGGTACCCCTTCATCATTAAATACAACTTTGAGACCTGGTAAAGAAGGACACTCCTTATTATCATGGTTATCTGCACATATGGCACAAGTTTCTATAGTTTTTGAATCTAAGGGACACTCTCTTAGGGCATGCTTCTTTCAACATCTAGGACAGAAAATGGATAATGCAGTATTTTCATATTTTTGCTTATTTTGTATTTTAAGGGTGTCTATCTATTCACTTAGACTCCCTAAAATATCTTTCTTGAAAGTATCAAGAAAGCTTCTTAATTCTGCCCTACTGACTGTCCTGGCTGCAGATTTATTAATTCTTGATAAGAGAGGGTCTCTAGGACTCTTTCCAACTCATGCTTTACCCCTCGAGATATGTACAAATAAATCACAAATATCTGCAAATGGTAATAGAGAAATATCTCCTTTTCCTATTAAGTTAAGGAGATTGATCCATTCATATTTGATTTCTTTGAGTGGGAGGGCTTTCAAAGTTTCCTCATCCAAATTATCCATTTTTGCTATTTTAATATTATAGACAAATCTCTCTACTAAGTCTTCAAGATTTTCATCTTCCTTTTGTGTCATTTTGAAGACTTCATCTTTAATGTTAATAGGCATACAATAATCTCTATATTTGTGTAAGAAATATTCTTTCATTTGTGCCCATGTTCTTATAGAATTCATCCCTAAACTCATGAACCATTTTAATGTTGAATCCTTTAAGGTAGCAGGGAACAATTTTAGTTTTTGAGCATCATGCAGATAATCATATGATCTGCATAATACTTCAAATTCGAAGAGAAATGTCTCTGGGTCTTCACTTCTCTTTCCCTGGAAATTAGGAAGAATAGAGGGTGAAATATTTTTCATTGTGAGGATTGTATCTTCATCGAAAATAGGAAATCCAAAAGGATGTTGATTTCCTCTACCCCTACCCCCTCCTCTATTTATATCTCCACCTCCTCCTCTACCTCTACCTCTACCCCCTCCTCTATTTCTATCTCCACCTCCTCCTCTACCTCTACCTCCTCCAATCCTATTTTCCTCACCATTGACATTGTGTACCTCCCCTCCCCCTTCTTCATCCATGATAGATTCTTCAGAACTAACATAAGATTATTCTGATTCTTCTGGTTCCTCTATCAATGGGTAACCAAAGTAAGTTTCTTGTTCCTCTTCTTCACTAGGAACTTCTAATTCTTTTCTTAGAATTTTTTCACCAGTGGAGGATAGAAAAACTACTCCTGTTGTTGGGGATGTAGGATTTTCTTCAATTATAGCTTCAGTAGATGAAGTAGGTGAAGTTTTGGATTGGATTTTTGATCTTGAGACTTCAGGAAGTCTTTGTCCACCTGCAAATGGAATTCGGGTTTGAGTAGGTGGTGTGGAATTTCGAAGTCATGGTGAACTGAGTGGATTTGTGGGAATTAAGCTTCTTCCTCGTCCTACAAATCTACCTCTAGAGTCTCTTTCCCTACACATATCATGTTTTGAATTAATGATTTTTCTCTTCTTCTTTTTTAACTTCTATTTGTACTTCCCTAGCAACGGCGCCAAAATGTTTAGTCAATTTAATGTTCCTAAATTGTAAGAATAAATTATCAACCAAGGAAGGTAAACTGATGAAGCACAAGTGCATTGTATGTTCTATAAGTTATTTATGTCATTAAGGTGTTTATGCTATAGTTAAAATCTAAATCTAGAATTAGTATGGAGATGGTGTTATTGTCTATATTAGAGTATTGTCCCTAAAATTTGTTAGCTAGTTATTCTAAAATTAATCTTAATTGAGTCAAGTTTTGTGGATGGTTGAAGAGTAATCCTAAACTCTACTTTGTTAGGTTGTTTTTTATTTTATTTGGAATTTTATGTTGCAGCAAACTAGATTAACTATGAAAGCATGTGAAAAATAGATCTACTTTATCGAATTGGGAATGAATGATGCTTGAGTTCAGTTGCCAAGAAAAAGATTGTCACTCTTTAACTATTTCAACTTCACTCATGCAAAAGTAAAACAAGAACTAAATTGATAATCTATAAAACAATGAACTGTGAAATGAGATAATTGAATTACACTAGGTAGAAAGAAAATGAGATGATCAAACTATGCTAGGTAGAAAGCAAATGAAATAATCAAATTATGCTAGGTAGAAAGAAAATGAAATTGCTGATGAAAATGTCAATTTAATCGTGAACTCCATTGGACTGCATCTTGAAACATAAAACAAAGCATCCATAATTTAACTCTAAGAAACCAAAGGAAACCTATCTGCAATGAGTCAATGACCTGATCTGCACACAGGTGCTCTACACGAGATAGTCAACAACTTTTAATCAATGCAACATGGAAAGTATGAACCAAAGTCTATTATTCGAAAATAGTTTTAACATGATGATCTCACAATTACACACATCGGCGCACACCAAAACATAGCACGACCATTGTTCTTATAATATTTTCTCACATAAAAACATGAGAATTTTAAGCCTAATTATATTCATTACAATCCCTATCAAACCAAATTATATCGCTTAATCATCGATTTTCTATTTGGAAAAGAAAATCGATAATATTTCGTAAAATTCGGACTCTGTTCTGGCACATTATCTTGCATTTGAATTTGAGGTTGACCACATTGCAGTGTGATTATATTGAAGGATTGGTTCAAGAGAACATGAAAGAATTCATGAGGGGATCATTCCTCATATATCCATATCTTCTTTTGCTGAGCTGGTGCTCTCGAACCCTGTTAATAATGGAGGTAGTTGCTGATATGTGGATTAGCTGTAGAATCAAGTCAATTCCGTAGCTAAATGAAAAATTTAATAAAACAATAAGGTATATGGACAAAATATGAAAAATATGACATGTAAGTGCTTACCTTAACAAAACCTTATATTTATTGCATTTATTTAGGTGATAGGAATAGGAAAAAGGAGGAAATATGGGAAAAAAGGGTGTTAAGGTAAAGCAATCCTTGGACTCTACAACCCCATAGGTAGGGTGTTGGAGCCACTACTCGCTCCTCAAATAATATATTACAGATTATCATGGCTATGTGGGAGGAGCCAAGGTGAAAAGTCCTTTGCATGTACAAATGATGGGTATTTATAGGCAAGGGTGAAACTGACCCTTGTGACTATTCAACTTCCCTCGCGACTGTTTGACTTACATGACTCTTCAACTTTACATGACTCGTCAGATTACAAGGGGGTCTCTTCGACTTCCACGTTACATTACATTGATTGACAACAGTATGGCACACAATAGTGATGTGGCTGACAAGACTCATGACACAAATCAACATGACTGTTCTAGTATGTTCATGATGCTACTAGTGTGCATGTCGAGTTGCAATGTTGTTGGGTGATGGATGTCCTCATGGTCTGTCATAGCTTCACCTCTGCATGGCAAGGTGCGCAGATTCTATGATGGTCACTAGGTTCGCTTGATGTTGCATTCACACGTTGCTCCTTGCTTGTACTTTGGCATGCTTGACATGTTCGTCTGTTTGCAAAAAGTGTATGTTCATCCGTTTGTCCTTTCACAAACACATCTTCGCATGTCCGTCCATCCATCCATCCACGAACAAATCTTTGCATGGTCATCTATTTGTGAGCACATCTCTTCGTATGCATCGTTTGTTTGTTTGTTCGTGAACATGTCCTTTTGCATGTACTTTCCCTATTCATCCCATCTGTCGTCGAGTCATGTCTATTCATGTACTTGTATCTGCAGTCACTCATGACAAGATGACATCATATGCATAAACCTCCTAGTCTACCATGATACATGATCATTTTCAGATGTAGGTGACTGGGAGAGAGGACAAAGTTACGAAACTGCGAGAGGCAAGTTTTAATCTGGGATGCAGGCTCCAGGCATTGCTAATGAAAATTGTGTAGAAGTCACGAGGAGACAGAGACGGGCAATCTAGATCACAAAGAATGTTCGCGGGATCTGGATCGGTTGGGGAATAGATCTGGGCAATTTTTGCAGGGAAGCAGTGTAGGCTGCAAGGAGGCTTAGCAAGAAAATCTATGCAATTTTTGGAGGGTGCTGGCAGCGGGCTGCAGGAGTTTGGTAGCAAAAACTATGCAATTTCTGGAGGGAACTTGCAACGTGCTGCTGGGAGTTGTTCGTGGAAAAACCTACGCAGTTGCTGGGAGGTTGACCTGCTAACCACCTCTTTGCAGTTTCTAAGCTGAGTGGACTATCGGGCTACATGAGGCTTGCTCATGAAATCTGTGCAGTTTTCTAGGTGTGCAGCCGACCAGCTGACTAGGTAACTAGCTGGGAAAACTGCGTAGGTTTTTGAGGGAGTCAAGGACGGGCACTGGGTGACTGTCCAGCTTGTCTACGCAATTTTCTCAATCAGTGGAGCTATCAAGGTCTACAGCCTGTATGCAATTTTTGAGGGGAGTCGGTCCCGGGGTGAGTACCCGATCAAACTCTATAGTTGACCAGCAAGAGGATTGATTGATCAGCTTGCGAGTAGCACAACTTGGAATGGCTTGCTAGATGCTTCTGTGTTGTTCTGGAAGATAGTCGATTGAGTCGATGACAGGGTGAAGGTTTGGTTGTTAGAGGGTAATCTGGTCGTTAGAACTTCAGCAACAAATTACTAAGTGTGTGAGCGAGCGAAATTGTGTATATGTAACCTTACAAGCACAAACTCACATAACTTGACTACAAGATGCCTCAAACCATCAAGAAACACATTCTCAACATGACTGACCGATGATGCGAGTGAGAAGTGCGACGCTTGTGATAGATCGTTGAATGACCGTGACGACGCTTACGTGACAGTGAATACAACTTCATGTGTGAGCGCGACTGATGTTTACAGAGCAAACACAACATGTACACACGAAGTGAAGACCTTGTGCACAACCAGAACATGGTCGCAAGCATGACATAGAAATCAACATGCAGAAGACGAAAGTTGGTCAAACAAGTGAAAAAGAAACACGACATGTAGAAGCAACACATAAAGTAACTTTTCGTGTTTGTGCACATGCATGTTACTAAAGATAGGGGGATATGACAATGTCAACCAGTCCTGCAAAATCAACTAAGAGGTGTACTTCGAAAGATGTTCCGTACTTACCATACTTACCCTCGAGATGATCAAGCATCTGATGGAGTTTGCATGCAATCCTAATATTTTCCATTACTCGATCCCTTGATCCTTCTCCTCAACTCCTTGGAAGTGATTTCATCATTTCACCTTTTCCTGTAATCACTGAGAGGTAGATCTGCGCAATTTCAGTGAACAGTGACTACTGCTAGAATGAGGCCCTGGGAGGCCCGTCTGCACAATTTCTGAGTGCAATGCAGTTGGACTGCTCAGCGCATTTCTGGAGAGTAGTGATGGTTTCCTGGCTTCTACACAATTTTGGGGAGCAGTGTTAGCTGGGGCCTCTACGGGCTGCTGGGTTTCAGCAAGCAAGGGAAATTGGTGTCTCTGCATACTGTGAGGCTTCAGCAAGCCAGGGAAGTTGGTGGCTGTAGAAGTAAAGCACATAGTTCCAGGAAGATGGATGAGGCTAGGTTGATTGGGAAAATGGCTAAGTGTGAGATAAGTGAAACATTTGCAAATATTTATAGGACTCGACTGTGATCACACATGGACATTTAGTGACACAACGTGGACCATCCATAATACATAAGACATACTTTTCTTGATGCAAAAATATTCATGACGTGAGTGCGTGAGGTGAGTGTGAAACATGTCTATGTGATGAAAACCACTCATATGCACACAATTCCCTTGAAGCAAGACAACATTCCCTTATTATGAAAAACAGCAACCCCTACGCCCAAAAATGACATATGCTGCATAAAGATGAGAATGTGGACAACTCTCTAGGATCAAGAAGAGGAGCTTGAAATCATCAGCTTACCAAAAAATGACCAAGGATGATCGATTGTAGGATCCAAAGTAGGCTTTGAAATTTGCATGCGAGTCAAAATTTTGGAGGGTGGTTGTAGTCACTACAAGACTTGGCAACACACTGGTAGAACTCCAGCTCTTTGTATGGAACTTGTTTCATGAAAAGCGAGTCTAACCATTCTAAAAGTATTGTTCGATTTTTTTTATCATCGTAGTTCCAATGGTGTATGTAGAATTCAAAGATATGGAACAAGGAGTGACATGCACAACATAGACGTAGCATACAATAAATGGAATAAAATAGAAATGAAGATATAAAGGGGATTGGTTATCCTTTGGTTTGGTTCTAGTAAAACATTTCAGGGGGTTGGTGCCTCCTTCTGGTTGGTGCTAGTAAATAATTTTAGGTTGGTGCTTGCATTTCTCAGAGGACTCGTGTCTCCTTCTAGTCAGTATATAGTGTACTCTTATGTTATTGATGTGATTGAACTTATATATGCATTGAAGTCTTTTGATTGGTTAAGATTCACCATTATATTGGTCCATTGTCTCCTCTTAGTATAATCATATTTCAAGCAACTGGTATCAGAGAAGGTTCCTTTAAGAATAAATTGACCTTGGACATTATATCATAAGGGATTATGACCAACCACAAGGGATATTCCTTAAGAAAAGCTCCATTGTTTTACGAATCAAATTATTCCTTTTGGAAATTAAGAATGAGTACCTACATTGTGTCTCTAGGTATTGATGTCGTATTGGCTGTTAAAATGGTTATCGGGTTCCAACAACTCCTCCAACTAATGCAGATAGAAAAGTAATATATTCAAATAATTCAATGGAAAAATGTTCTCTATTTGTGGTGGATTTTTAAGACACATGACAAGAGATGAGAGTAAATTCATTAAACTAATGGAAGAAGATGGAGGCAAAGTGATACTTGGTAAAAATACATCTGCATGAATAGCTGGAAAAGACAGCCAACATACATTAGAGAAATTTTGAGGTAAAAAATGGGCCTCAAAACAAAAATGTATAACCAAAATCAACATTATAACTAAACCAATCATATTTAAGATCATGGTGTCAACCATGGAGGATGATTCACCAATTTTGGAGTAAAAAAATAAAAATATTGAAATATAAGGAAAAAAAAAAAAAAAAAAAACTACTTTTTTAACTCATATTTTCAACTTATCTCCTTATGTGTTTTCTCAAATTTTGCGTGGGAGCACTCATCAGATGCGGAATTTAGTTCTTCATCCAAGGAGCACATATGTTGCATACTTTCGATGGACACTACTACACAAAAAATGAGATATACATGAAACAAATGTGATTACAATCATGGTTTTCATGTAGCAAGGTCCATCAAAAGTATGCAACATGGGTACTCCTTGCATGAATACTTAAATTCCACATACAACAAGTGCTCCCGCTCAAAAATTGAGTAAAATCATAGGGATATAAGTTGAAAATACGAGTTGAAAAAGTTGTTTTTTCTTTTTTCCCTCTAAAATTTGATGATGTAATGTAATCTTTTTTTTATTATTTCCACTATTATTTGATAATATGCCTTAGGAGGCCCATTTTAGACCTCAAAATTTCTCTAATGGATAATGGAAGCACTAAGGCCCAAAATGTTTTTTATGTGGAAGGAATGAAGAGCAATCTCTTGAGTGTCAATCAAACGTGTGATAAAGGACATTATCTCACATTTAGTTCCAAAAAATTGTGAAATTAGAAATATTAATATAAGAAAATTGGTGGTTTTTGGGGCCAAGGAGGTAAAAGGATTTTTTTTTTGAAATTTTGGCTATGTATAGTTAGACCATGTGGTAAGTAGGAAATAAGGAATACCACGTGTAGTAGAGACTAGTAGACACAACGTAGATGTTTGACAAATCGTTCACATGTGTGACAAAAGCCATAGAGACCATTACATAACAAGAAGATGTGGATGTCAATATCACACCTTCCAAGTTGTCTAGTTCAGTTAGTTGTGGGAAAGTTATTAGTTACAAGTTAGCCCAATATTTTCAAGTATTCCATGGTGGCTTGACACTTATGAGGAAAAATTATCATGGTGAGATGGCTAAAGATTCCCAGGAGTGTAGTGTTTAAGGTTAAATTCATATAAGGAGCTACTTCCGACTATGGATGGTTCCAATTTTCTATTGTTATTATCATATGTTCTATTGATACTCTCATGATGTTTCGTTATGCTAATTTGTTATTGTTCTGCTGTTAAGTATTTTGTTAGCTTCATGATAGTTCCCAAAGAGTAAGCCACATAAATTATGACATAATAGGAAGATGTGGTTGTCAATATCACACCTTCCAACTATATAGTTCATTTAGTTGTGGGAAAGTTGGTGGTTACGATTTCACCTGGTATGGTCAAGTAATCTGTTACAACTTGACACCTATGAGGAAAATTCATTAAGGTGAGTTGGCTAAAGATTCCCAAGAATGTGAGGTTGAAGGATAAAGTTATATAAGGAGTTTCTACCTATTATGGATGGTTCCACTCCTCTATTGTTATAATCATATGCTTCATTGATACTCCAATTTCCAGTTATGTTGTTTTTCTATTGTTATGTTAAGTATTTTGTTAGCTTCATGATAGTTCTCTATACACTATATTTGACTAATTTTATTTCTAGTTATTGCTACTTCTCTCTGCTACTTCCTAAATATGCATTCTTCTTATTATACTTGGGTTGGATGGTTAATCCAATATGGACAATGATGGCATTATTTCTTTCATTCAGGTGTATAACACCTCGATGTAGTGTGTATTACTATTATTTGTTGTTAATATAAAGTATCTTGTGGTTTTACGCCAGTTTCTCATTGTTCTATTGTATTGCATTTTGGAATCAATGGGGGGATGGATAAATGAATGACGAAGTCTTGGCAGAGATTCCTTGATGAATGTCCTAATTTGATATGTTGTATTGGAAACATAATGTCAATAACCGTTTTTATACACATTAGAGGAAATTTCAGCCTAAAAGTGCCCATGAAATTTTCATGTAATTCCCATGTCATAATATGTAAACTAATCAAAATCCTTTTTATTAAAAAAAAGGTACATGTAAATATTTTGGAGGGAAAATAAGAAAAAAAATTAATTGTATTTTTGGCTTATCTCCTTATAGGTTTACTCAAATTTCAAGTGTAGACACTTGTTGGATCTAAAATTAAATTCCACATCCAACGAGTACCCATTACGCATACTTTTGAGAAGACCCACATTGATAAATATTTACGATACATTAAAAAAGTGTGTTTCAAGTGTAGACACTCGTTGGATGCGGAATTAAATTCCACATCCAACGAATGCCCATTATGCATACTTTTGAGAAATCCCACATTGATAAAAATGGAAGATACATTAAAAAAACATGTTCAACATTTTTTTAAATGTATCTTGAATTGTTATCAATGTGATTCTTCTCAAAAGTATGCATAATGGGTACTCATTGGATGTCGAATATAATTATGCATCCAATGAGTGTCTACACTTGAAATTTGAATAAACCTATAAGGAGATAAACCAAAATACAATTAAAAAAATTGTTTTCTTCTTTTCCCTCCAACATTCATAACTCTTATTTTATTGTTTTAACTATCATTTTATTATTTTCCTTAGGAGGCCACTTTTAGGCTGAAATTTCCTCTAATGTGTTTCCCTATTTTCCTTGGAGTTAGTTTTTCACTCATATAACAAATTCATGTCAAATAGATAATTTCATGGTTAGATATTGTTAATTCATTTGACTAATGTATGCTGTAGTTTATTGGGTATGTTTCAAATTCTATTGTAATGATTTACAAATGTACTCTTTTTAATGGATATATTTGTGACATATGGGAAATACCTTAGTTCAGGCTGGGTTATTGAAAATTTGAGTCATCTTTATCTCTCGTTTTCCCTTTTATAACTTTGAAAGGTTCTTTAATACTCATCAGTATACCTCGGGTGAGACCTCACCTTCTCGTAGGTGTTGAAAATGATAGTGTCTGAGGGGGTTTTGTTTCCTTAAATATGAAACTTAGGTCACCCCTGTATGTCAACAAATGGTTATGTTGTCAGGACTAGAAGGTATGTGTTGAGGATGGGATGTGGAGTTTGGCAAGAGAAGAAATAAAACATTGGTTGGCATCACGAGTTTGTGGTGGAACAATCTAGGAATCTATATATCAGTCTGGAAGAATGGCTATAGAATTACATGTTTTCTGAGGTTCATGAGATTTTCTTTGTTGAGTTCCTTGTCATTTGGTGGGAGTGGTTCAAGAGACAAGTAGAGTGAAAAGGATTGTGGAATCTACTAGAGCCATACAGTTGCACACCGTATTTTCTACAAAGGGTGAACACAATGAGTAATATAATATCTTGAGATGTTGATTTTTGACTAGCCAGTGTTTTAAAAGGTTAGATAGTAGAGTTTGCAGTAGAATCTAATCAGCCTTTGAGGACAAATGAAAGGAGTTTCTTTGAGGGAAAACATGGTCGGTATTTGAAAGTATTACCCACATGGATTGAGATGTTGTTGTGCAGCAAAGGAGTGATGTCATTAGAGTTTGATGCAATGAGCGACTAAATATTTATGCAATTTGGGGAATCAAGGAAATAATTATAAGATTACCTAAGCTAGAGAAGGGACAAGGGATTAAAAGAGAGGTAGATAAAGTGAGTTGTGTGTTGTATAAAAGCTTAAGATTTGGAGGAAAGACCAGGAAGATGTCGTGAAAAATACAAGCGATGGGAGATGTAGCCAATTAGGTGTGAGAAAATGATCTCCAAGGGGAGGGAATATCTCCCAAGATATGTTAGGGTGTTAGTAGTGCAATCAATATTTAAGCCATGGAGCCATGCACATCATCACTGAGATGGAGCGAGGAGATAAATTTGGTTGGAACCCTATGCAATGGGACAAGGTATGTACATAATCCAAATGGTGGAAAGAGAACTGTGATGGATCCTATCTTTTACAAAAGACTGAAAAAGAGGTATGTTGCACAAGATCAAAGTGTGAAATGTAAGGAATATCCAAGTCACTATTAATACAAAGGAGAAAGAGAAGGGAGTGGTGTAGAGGAGGAGTTCCTAGACTAGGAGTAAAGCATTTTTTCATGGAGGGGGCTCTCCACCGAAGATAGGGGAGAAGGTTATCACGATGAAGGAGATCATAGGTAAGTACATAGTTAGAGTATCAATGGAGAGGAGATAGAGGAGGAAGAATATTGGCTTGATGTAGATCGAACCATCTCCTATATTGAACCAATGCTCCTATGTACAACTTCAGAGTTAGACGTAAATTCTTCACTACTTATTAGATTTTCTCAATCATCAGTGTCAGTTTGGTGAAGACAGATAGTGAAAGTGATAGTAGGGAATAAGAAGGATAAATTGTAGGAGAAGGAAAAAGAGAACTAGTGGGAGAAACAACAGAAGTTATGCCACCTGCAACAAATGATTTGGATTCTAAAAAATTAGACATCGGATGACAGATAATGGATGGTGTTGATTCTACTTTAAGATTTCTAGTGTTCCATGGAGCTAGGACAAAGGATCCCAAACAACACTAGCTTTTTTGTGAAGTGGTTTAGACAATGAAGTAGATTCCATATGAGTGAACAAATATTTCCTTTTTAGATATGAATTTTCAAGACCATGCATTGGTGTGGTACATGAAGTATAAGTTTACAGTACCTCCATGACAACCTAGGACATTGGCAGTTATTAAGTAGGCACTACTCAAGGAATTTCAAAAGCCAAATTCTGAATCATAATTTACCACAAAGATCAAGTAGATCAAGTAGAAAATTGGTTGTCTATATGAGAATTTGACCAACAGTTTAAATTATTGATGGATAGGTTAATGTTTAATAGCATCAGGAATGGTTTATAGCAAGGTTTTTGCCACATATTAGAATTTCATTGACATAGTAAAAGGTGATTCCCCAACCACAATCCTTTGAGATAGGAATTCAATTGGAACCTATGCCTATAGGCGGAAAGTAGTGAAAGCATGGCATAGGTGTAGCCACAACTGGATTCTATGAAATTGCAGTTACATGACCTAGAAAAGGGTAAAGAAAATCCTAATGAAGTGTGGTGCACTATATCTAGGAGAGCTAGTCACCACTGAAATGAATGCCTGATGGTGACGGACTATGTGCCTATCAGAGTAACAAAACTCTTAGCCCAAGGAAGAGGATTATGGTGCAAGATTTTTCGAGAATGGGGTCACTTTCTTAATGTGTTCTCCATGATGAAAAAATATCAAAATTCAATGCAGAGCCCCTTCTATTATTTTTACATGTTTATTGGGCATCCTATTAATTCATGTCGTGCACTAGAGTTGATGTGCAAGAGGACCTCTAACACTTACCATGTGTAAGAGGTGGAGGAAGGAAATGGTGGCACACAACAATATCTAGTTAGAGACTATCATGCACCAACTCATGGATAAGGTTTGCTTGGGAGATGACAAGTGTTATAAGGGAATAGTGTCCACACGGATGCTGCTATTCCCACTAAGATGGGTGGCTATCTTAGAAACAAACAATCAAAGTCTACTATTGATTCCTTTTATGAAAATAGATGAGAGGAGAACCAAGAGGGCCAACCTGAATCTTGCGCTCGATTTCCTCTCCTTCTTGATAGAGTTTTGCCACTTGCTCTTTGTCTGCTCAGCTTCAAAAGGACCTGTAGAATCACAACAACATACTACTATGCAAGAA
>APFE030965172.1:0-50192 GCA_000404065.3 Pinus taeda | reverse complement strand
CTTGATCCATTTCATATTCCTCGATCTACGTGGTGAGCCTCATTTCACATCCCATCCTTGTCTTATGCTTTCCGAACTTGCAGACTATGCACAGTTGGCCTGGTACAGTCCCAACACATCTATTGATAAGTTCCTGCAACCCTTTCACAGCCTTATTGTCGTGCAGTAACTTCATACAAGTTTCCAAGAAATTTGTGAGCATAGAGGGGTCCATCTTCAGCTTTGATTTATCCTTGCTTCCAGAAGCAGAGGCCTCAACGAAGCTCTTCTTAGCTTCCATGAATGCTTCCCGAGCGCACTCCAAATCAAACTCAACTTCTTTTGTCGAGGCTTCGCGAACCCAGGCACTATCTTCTGGCTATTTCTCCTTATCATCTCCCATCATGATTCCACTTTGGAGCACTATATTTACGTTCGGATCTTCCTCATGCGGTCTTGACCTCATCATCTATAGGTTCTAAGTTGGGGGAGGCGGTAGCGCCCCTTTGTCACGTATCCTAGCTATCAGTGAAGGACAATCTTCTGTTTCATGATCAAACAACGGGCAATACTTACACAACGGGCACGTTGGATTAGTGCAATTGTGGGAATAGTGTCCTGGCCCTCTGTAATTGTAGTAAATCAACTATCCACAACCTCTACCAGGTCCTCCTCCACCTCTGCATCATCTGCGCCATCCCTACATTCTGGTCAAGGGGCCACGTTTCGACCTAAACTCTGTATGCAGGCGTTCTATCCATCATTAATTCATAGTTCCTGTAAGTACACTCATCATGTCCCACCGATCTACAAAAGTTGCAAAACAATTGTTGCAGAGTTTGCGTATACTTATGTAACAAGTGGAAGTTATCCGTGGCATGTTTTCCATCTATTTGATAGATAACGTGCCAAAAAGTAGGCATTGCGCTAGGTCCTGCTTGAACTTCTGGCCTCAAAGGCATCGGTCCTCCTGCTGCAATGTAATTTTTAAAGACTAGGCAATGGTCTTTGTCATGACCCTGACTTTTACATTTCACGCACCATACCTCTTCGCGTACCTCTGGCCAAACCGTCGTATCCTTATTCAAGTTTTGCATCTTAAGGCACATATTCTTTAGCTACACATGGATCTGCTAAAATCCTAGATTAGGATCTTGCAATGGGGTCTGATGTAGTCTCATGGAAATCCCCAAGACCTCTACCTGAGTTGTTATCTTCTGCTGCTACAGCACACTCCTTAAGTGTGGTAGTAGCGAAGCCACAAACCACTTGCGGTGTTGTCCATCTATCAAATTCATGTTGGCTTCACGGATCATACATTTTAGCCTCTGATCTAGTTCCCAAGGCATCTTGTTTGGTAGCATCGTGATCTCTTTGAATCCCACAATCGACTCTGCTTCAGATTTAGGCCTGTTAAATTGCCTATTCAGTGTTGCTTGGATGTCCGCTACTCTAGCATTCAGGTTATTGCTGGAGTACTTAATATACCAGGTTAGCGTGTGATCTTGTAGAGCACTAACTAGTGTTGCCTTCTTTATATGGTCATCTGTAACACCTTGAGCTTCCCATACAGTCGTTACAACAAACTAGAATTGGTCCGAGTTCTCATTTCCCAAGCCTTTGAATAAAGGCAACTTCATTGTGTTTGCCATACTGAATTGCGATGGAGGTGGAGGTTGTACGGATGAAGTTCGAGGTGATGGCGGTGAAGACAGAGGAGGTGTGGGCGGAGGTGGTATTCGTAGAAATCCCTGTCTTATCAATTGAGTAGCACTTCGCAGAGAGACCTTCGCTATCCCTTCTTCGTCCCCTTGCAGAGGTGAAATCAAGGGGCTATACTTCGGACCCTTATTTCCTTCGTTTCTATAACCTTTTCTGCTTCACGTAGTCCCAAACATTAAGGTAGCTACATAACCCATTTTTCATACAACAACAGTTTAATCCAAGTATTCAAAGATTTTACGTACTTACCTCGTGGTCCCTTGAAAAATCGTCGCTCCATCTCCCTATAACTGACTGAGGTGTCAACCGTGAATTCAGTAGCAAATCCCCCTATGATGCAATCAAGCCAATGATCGACAGTGTGCATGATCTTATCCCCTGTTGCTTCCAACCTTCACACTAGCTTGGGGTCCACACAATAGGACCGTCAAGTTTCCACCTTCCTTGGCTATCTGCTAGCTTTGCAATTCACTCATATAGCTTAGTAGGGAAAGAGGCTAAAAAGATTTCATGGATCTCCATATACAGGTATTGTTCCAACCATTGTCCTTTTGAGAATCATGGGTTTATGTTTTCTTGTGCCGCAAACTTGTGAATTCTTCTATCCAACTAGCCTTTGATTTCTTTCTTAGTTGGATTCCAATGATATGACATCACACATATCTCATGCAAATTTCGTCGCTGAAAACGGAACCATTTGTTGGCTTGAGGGGGCCCAACCCAGGTTTATTATCCAAACAAATACCTACACCACTGGCCCTTTCAGCATCATCTCGTGGAGCATGGACTGAAATCTCACCCAAAGAAATATGGGGGGATGCTAGAACCAAGTTTCCACACCCTTGAAATGGATGTGATGTTGGTTTATCCTGGCTATACCTGCCTGCATGCAGGTTTCTTAGCTCTATGTTCCACCCTTTAGTACCTTCTCGAAGGGACACAATCAGCTTTCATGCAACCCTAACCAGGGGCTGATATACTTTCGTGTTGCTAGGATAGCGAGCTATGATATTTCCCAAACCAGGCTAAGTATATTACTTGTCTTATTAATAGATCTTATTTAGCTTCGCGTAAATAGATTTTCTTACTTGCATTCACTTAACCAATATAATTACATACATTCGCGCATCATATAAGAATTATAAGTGAAATTCATACCCAAACATAACCAATGCATAAACAAGAATTAAAGATGCAGAAATTGTAAAATACTTCTCTTTATTGATAATTATGAACAATTACAGACTTGACTCGCCTTGCGCACTCAACTACAGGGGTCAACGCACTCATCTGCGGACTTCTAGGCCTCTGCACCCTCAGCTGCAGAGCCTTTACCTACGCTATGACCCAAAACTTAGACTTCTACTTCAGAGCTATCTCTCATACACATTTGATCTTCTTCATTTATTCCATAATGCCCCTCAATACTTAGATCTTTGCTCTATTTATACAATCCCATGGTCTACGGACCATGGGTAGATTTTCTATAGCCGACATTACATTTCCAAAGTAAGGGCGGACAACCCTATGACTCTTTAACAACTACACGCTCCGCGACCACAAAATGTAGAGTATTTATACTTGGATTAAAAATTTGGACCAAGATATGGGCTTTAAGTCCCAAACCTACCCTTGGGGGATCCCGCACCCAACACATGTGTTCATATGATCTATGTTTTCATGTTGTCAAAATATTATAAGTGTGTGATAATAGTCAAAGTTCATCACCGTTCACACTGATCTCACAGATTCCACACTTAGCCATTTTCGGAAGAACTTCCTAACTGAACAACCTAGCTTCATTGGGACTCTCATGAGCTACACATTGTATAGTCTAATTCCTCTAGTTTTGACCTTATTTCTTGTCACTGCACAATGCATAGTTCCTTCCTCCCAGGATTGTTGCATTACGCAGTTGATGTGCCCAAGCCCTAACCTTGATCTCCAAAATTGTGCAACAATGTCCCCATTCTATCTTAAACTACACACTTTGCAAACTCAATCCTCAAGATCATATCCTAATCCCTTGAAATGTACAGTAGACCAGCCTTCCTTGACTCCCAGAACTGTGAAGCGAGCTCTCCCAGTGCCTGTCCCTTTAGCCTATCCCAATGGCTCTGGAAGCTACTCAGTCTTCTGCCTCATACATCCTAAACTTCACACCATGCAGTATCAAGGCACAGGGCTTCCCCTTTCCTACTTGAACTATGTAGTTGCATAGTCACTAAATCCCGCTTCCTAGCCCGTCACTTGTTTCGGGCTCAGTTGGTGGATCATAATGCATAATCTTAGACTAGGGGATTTTCATATTGATTTCGTCTTGTCATGAGTGAATTGCAAGAATAGGTGCCCTATAATTTCATGGAAAGATGATGAAGAAGGAGAAGAGGGAGGGAAGCATGGTCAAAGACTCTCTTGCAACTGAAATTACAAGTTGATCAACCAAGAGAAAGTGAAGGGACACTAGTTTGCAACCACTATTCAAGACATGAGATCATTGAAGATTTCTCATCACCAAGCCATGCAAAGGTGAAAAGAAAAGCATCTTCAAGAAGACACGCAGCACTTAGCAACAACATTGGATTGAAATTTCCACATCATTAATCAATCCATGACAGTAGTGTCATGTTATGTCATGTCATGAGTGGTCATATGCCACATCACTATTGTGGATAATGTATATTGTATTCAAAATGTATTGTCAAGTGGAAGTCCAAACTACATGCATGGAATGGAAAGAGTCATGTAAGTTGAAAATTCATAGGAAGTCAAACAATCATGAAGGAAGTCAAAGAGTCACCCTTGGTGATATATACTCCCTTATTGTATGAGCATGAGACTTTTCACCTTGGCTCCTCGTGCAAAGGATGAGAGAGATAAGCTAGTCCTTTCGGGAGAAAGGAGTGGCTCCAATGCTCCACTACTATAGTTAGCGATGTACATTGTAATAATGTGTCTTGGCAATTTTAATTAATGATGGAATCCTTCATGGCTAGCATGTTCTTCATGTGTGGATTATGAATGTTGGTAAGACTATTCCGCGGATGTTTGTATTTCATGTTTTCTTTCACAAGTGCTAAAATAGTTTAATTATTTCAGTTTTTTTAGCACTTACCTTATTGAGAATATGTTGTAATGGTTGTTATTGTTGTCCCATCCTTGTGGACTATTCTGTAGGATATTAGATAGACCTTTCTCCATTTGTTGGTTGTAATGACCGTCACATCCTCTATGGACTATTCTGTTAGATGTTAGATGGATCCTTCCAGTTCATGTCTCTTTCTTATTGGATGGTACTACCTCTCTCTTAAAGGCTCACTTTTCTCCCCTCTCCATAGTAGAATAACCTTGACACATTTATAATTGAACACTCACCAAGCACACCTTCTTGCTTTTCAAAGGCACCATTGCATCCCTCTCTCTTGCTGACAATTAGAGCCAAGGAAAATCTTTAAGGATTCGGCAACTGGGCCATTATACCAGATGGGACTCCTACATCAAATGGTTAAGGTCTAATTGGGACTTCATATTAGGGAGATCCCCTGAATGTTGGTGGGTCCAAAACCATCAACATTTTTGGCGCTAGAAGGAGGGTAGCCAAAATTTTATGGTTAATAATCCCACCAACCTAAATCTTACTTCCTCTGCTAAAAGCAATAACCTTGCCAACAACTGCCCTACGTGCATTCCTAAAGTTGGTAATTCTTCATAGCCATATGAACTCACATACGAATAACTTTGGGCCATCTATCCCATCACCCAAAAATTTGTGAGAGCTATTGGATTGATATCTGGAATAGAAACAATTCCATATTTTCCAAAGAAGAACCAAACTAGCCCTACTGGGATAGTGGTTTCAATAGTTGAAGAGTTGGCTCTCGCCACCCTTTAGGAGATAGCAAAATCTGAAGAAAGTATAGAAAAACCAAAACAACCTCCAACCTTCAAAAATGGAGACAAGTGATAACGCAACGATCCAAGAAGATCTAGGATGATTGATCTAGGAGGATTCAGGAATATTGATCAAGATGGATCTCTACAAATTACCAGTGGCATGGTAAAAAGGCTCAAAACTCAAGGTGGTAGAATTTGGATAAACTTAGCTTCATATCGAAGTTCTCTTCATCCTAATTCCAATGGTAGGAATGGCACTCAAATATGAGCTCATATGAATAAGTTAGAGCAAGTCAAAGTTCAGGTTTGACTTGGACAGATGGTAGAAGAAGATGACATGGAAGACCTTTTAGTGAACGGGGAACTGCCAAGTGGCAAGCCACCATTGGCCCTACATTTCACTGATCACAATAGTCAAAGTTCAAGAATCGACCCTGAGTATGGAGAAGGTGTGATGTGATAATCACAAATTTCACATCGCAAAGGGAAGTGTTTACATAATCAGTCCCCAGTAGGATTAGGCAGAGAGTGCGATATCACAATCGCATATCACATAGTGAAAAGTCCAATACATATGTTACCCCCTGGCTACACTGATTGCAATGGATCCCATATGCGATACAGTTATGGGTTTCAGTTGATAGTTCTGTTGGGTCAAACTTTTATTGCACATCACTAAGTGTAAAGTCCCGATAACAGTACCTCCCTTCGGATTCCACCGATTGCGATTTGCGATGGGTTATCAGTGTTGATAGACTAAGGTTGTCACTGTTAAAACCACTAGTTTAAGGATTAATGTGTGATTTAGGGGTTAAGCAGAAAATAGCCTATGTGAATTGGTTTCAATAAATTCCTATGTTAAGACTGCAGAAAGCACCACACGCTGTCCATGGAGAATCTAGATTGTTGAAACAACCCGTTATACTTGTCATTTGTTAAAACTGTCTGGATTGTTAAGGATCCTTCCCACCAACATATAAATTGGGTCATACGCATAATGAGAGGGGGAGGGAAGTAGAGAGAAATAGATTTATAGAGTAGAGCAGTGGCACCTACTCCTGGAAGGTGGTCGGAACCTTACCTCAGAGATCAAAAGGTTCTGAGAAGATGCTTTTATTTCTCCTAATTGAGTGTTCGGATAGGCGATTCCGTATGATTTTTCGCCAGGAATTCAGTGGTGTTGTCTGTTTCTAGAGTTGGGATATCCATTTGTCATCTATCTTTCAGATTGGAGGTATAAGGGTGTTTACGTAAAATCTTCTTGTACTTCTTCTCTTTTCATTCCATTTAATGAATGAAGGATTCCCCACTATTGAGCAAGGCCCAAAGATGTAGTCCAAATTGGATGAAATCTGTAATCAAATCTTTGTGTCTTGATCTCATGCGTGATTATGTCTTTTTTATCTTAGTTTTATATGCTTATGTTTCTATGGTTTTTATGTGCTCTGTTACATGTAATTCTTATGCATCTATAAGAAAAACAAATCTTGGATCAAGTGGTATCAGAGCCAGTCTTGGTTGATGCGAGTTGCATGAGTACACTAACCAAAAACAAGCTTCAAAGTAAGTGCATTACAAAGAGGAGACATGGTAGATGTTGAAGTGCATTGGGAAGAGAAGCATCTTTTTCTTATAGGAAATTGCATGCGTGAATGACCGAATGTGCATCCATGGAGGATGATAAAAAAATTCACGAAGCCTTCCTGAGGATGTCTCGAATGGTGGTCATCATGTATGGCGCATATAAGAAAAGAAGAGAGGAGGATAAAGGAAGATCTGAAATTGATTCTTCATCCACATCTTCTGATGCTTATGAATCTTATTCACTTCCTTCCTTGTCTTCTCATCATTCAAATGAGGAGATTAATTAGAAACTTCAAGAAGAGGAAAGAAGAGAGGAGGAGAAAGGAAGATCAGAGAGTGGTGCTTCATCCACATCTTCCAATGCTTATGCGTCTTATTCACCACCTTACTCATCTTCTCATCCCTTGAATGAAAAGATTAACTAGAGGCTTCATGAAGAGAATGTTGGATTAAAGAGGCTAATACGGGAAGAGAAAGAGGAGAAACAAAGGTTGCTATGCTAGCTACAAACTAAGGGTAAGACTTTAGAAAAGCTGCAGTGTAACTCCCATGAGGTAAAGAGCAATTCTTCAACTCCATGTATTTATCCTAATAATGATTTCGCCGCTTTTGAAGAACAAACCATAGGTATCGGCTCCAAACTGTTAAAGAGAATGGGGTATGAGGGGAGAGGCCTCGGCATTAATGGCCAGAGCATCATAAACCCCACCAAAGTAGAGAAATTACCCCGTCGGGGAGGACTTGGGTATGTTAGGAAGGAGGTTGGGGAATGTGCCAAAAAATCTAGCAAACAACCAATGACAGATTATGAGAAGCCCTCATTAGTTCTTTCCAAATCGATAGTGGAGGTAAAAGATGTTGATTTCTCTTTAGTTTTGTCTTCGCATGATAAAATTTTTGTTGGAAATCTGGAGGTACCCATTACAAGGACAAACATGAGACTCCTTACCGAGATGAGGTACAAGGAAGAAGAAGGACTTGGTGTTAATAGCTAAGGCATAACTCAACCATTGGAGGTTGAGCAAAGACCTCGATTCACAAGGTTGGGGTGCACTAAAGGACAATGCTCAAAGATGTCAAAAGCTTCCACGACATTCTTGAGAAAGTCGAGGAAAGAGGATGATGGGAATACATCACCATCAACCAATGGTAGTATGCATTGCAGAGGAAGAGCTAAGGCAAGCTCTCATTCCAATGATCATACCGGAGACCAACAAGAAAGGTATGACAAGTCTCAGTATTCCAATGTTCATTTTTATCACAACCATATTTTTAATAATGAACGAAAATCATCGCATAGAAGAACTTGAAGTTTTTGTGGATTGCATAACCATGTGTTTTCTTAGTGCTGGAGGGGAATAGCAGCACAAAAAAGGATGAAGCATGAAAGAACCTCTCAACAACAGGCAAAGAAGAAGGTAAAGAATATCTAGAGGAAGAAGGCTTATTGTAGTCATTGTGACAGAGGTGGTCCTCAAAGAGTGATTCATTGGAGGCTCCATCCAAAGTAGCGTCACAAGGAAAAATCACCCGTGCATGAACTAGGTGAAACAGTTGTTCAACCAGTGAAGGTGCCACATGGGGACGACACACTGACTTTGATAAGTGAGAGATGGTTCTTTTAGGTGTGGTAGAATGTCATGGCCTTATTTTTGTAAACCATGTGTTACATTTTGAACTGTAAAAGTGATGATGTGTTTTCCATCACTTGTTGCAGCAACAAGGATGTTTGGCCTTATTTTGTGTTGCATTTTAAAATATTAAAGTGATGATGTGTTTCCATCACTTGTTGAAGAAACAATATTGTTTAGCCTTATTTTTGTAAATCATGTGTTGCAGTGATGATTTGTTTTCTATCACTTGTTGAAGCAATAATGATGTTTGGCCTTGTATTGAGAGCTAGATTATCATTTTCATTTTTTTGTAAACTTGACCACAGAGTATGCGTTATAAACTTGTTGCAAGTATGGGATTCTTGGGTAATTTGTTGTCATATAGATAAACATGTAATTTGAAATATATTGCACTATAGTTTTGCAGGAGATACAGGTATCAGCTCATCGCTTATGGCTCTGAAGGACAATGGTGAAGGAGAAGGAAGGATGACATGTTAGGACACTTATGGTGCAGACAATGTACAAAGAAGTTGCAAATTATTTAATGCTTTTGGAGTACGAAAATCTTCTCTTAGTGGGGAGGATTGATCTAGGAGGATCCAAGAGGATTGATATAGGAGGATCTAGGTGTATTTCTAAAATGTACTAGTGGCATGGTAAAAAGGCTCAAAACTCAAGGTGGTAGAATTTGGATAAGCTTAGTTTTAGATAAAATTGCTCATCATCCTGATTCCAATGATGTGAATGGCACTCGAATCTGAGCTCATATGAAGAAGTTAGAGTAATTCAAAGTTCATGTTTGACTTGGACAGATGGCAGAAGAAGATGACGTGAAAAAAAATTTAGCAAATGGGGAAGTTCCAAGTGGTAGGTTACCATTGGCCCCAAATTTCACCAATCGCAGGGGTTAGAGGTTCAAGAATCAACCCGTAGTAGTCCTCCAGTTGTGATTGCAATATTGCATATTGCGTGTCATAAATGGTAGACTGGCATAATTAAGAAATTCGTCCAGACCAGGGAGAAGGTGTGATGCAATAATCACAAATTGCACATCTTAAAGGTAAGTGTTTACAAAATCAGCTCCCAACAGGATCAGGTTGTGATTACGATATCACAGTTGAATACCGAACAATGTAAAGTCTCATTATATATGTTACCCCCTGGTTCCATCGATTGTGATGGATCTTGGCTGCGATAAAGTTATGGGTTTTAGTTGATAGTTTTGTCGGGTCCACCTTTTATCGCACATCACTAAGTGTTGATTCCTAATAATAGTACCACCATTCAGATTCTGTCGATTTCAATTTGCGATGGGTTATCAGTGCCGATAGACTAAGGCTGTCATTGTTAAAACCATCGGTTTAAGGATTAATGTGTGGTTAAGGAGTTAAGAAGAAAATAGCCAGTGTGAACTATTTTTGGTAAATTTATGTGTTAGGACTGCAGAAAACATCACACACTATCTGTGGAGAATCTCGATTGTTGAACTAACCTGCTATACTTTTCATTTGTTAAAACTACCCGAATTGTTAAGGATCTTGCCCACCAACATATAAATTGGGCTATCC
Source organism: Pinus taeda (assembly GCA_000404065.3). Classification (NCBI taxonomy): domain Eukaryota; kingdom Viridiplantae; phylum Streptophyta; class Pinopsida; order Pinales; family Pinaceae; genus Pinus; species Pinus taeda. Next base: position 39,829 of record APFE030965172.1, on the reverse strand, counting down.
GCATAGCGAGAGGGGGAGGGCAGCAAAGAGTAGTAGATTTACAGAGCAGAGTAGTAGGACCTACACCTAGAAGGTGGTCAGAACCTTACCTCATAGATTAGAAGGTTCTGATAGGATGCAGAAGCTTCATTTCTCTGAATTGGGTGCTCGGATAGGCGATTATGCACGATGTTTTGCTAGGAAGTCAGTGTGTTGTCTATTTCTAGAGCTAGGCTCTCCATTTTTCATCTTTCTTCCAGATTGGAGATATAAGTGTGTTTATGTAAAACATACTTGTACTTCTTCTCTTTTTGTGCCATTCAATGAATGAAGGCCTCCCCACTATTGAGCAAGGCCCGAAGATGTAGTCCAAATTGGATGAACTTAGTAATCAAACCTATGTGTCTTGATATCATGCATGATTATGTCTTTTTTATCTTCATTTTATATGCATATGTTTCTATGGTTTTTAAGTGCTCTGTTACATGTAATTCTGATGCATCTATAAGCAAAAAAATCCAAGATAACACAATGCTCTCAGACGATACCTTCTATGGGTTGGGCAGAGAAGAAGAAGAGGAAGAATACCAATGAGATTATGAAGAAGAAGGGGAAGACAACGAAAGACATTATAGACCAAGATCTAGATTCGATGTCTTAGGGCCCACTTGCACTATCAGGTGTGTTACACAAAATTCCAAGGCATCCAGAAAAGCTCCTAACGAACTATGACCCTAACAGTGCAGTAAAGGAAGAAGATAATCTAGACAATTCCTACCTACATCTGCAAACACTTAAGGTATGCTATGATGATGTTTCATGTAGAATTGTTTCGTGTACCTTAGATGGTAGAGTAGCTGTGTGGTATCATAGTCTTCCTCTGAATTCCATCTAGAATTGGAGGGGGTTCAAGAAAATTTCCTTGATAAATTTGTTGATGATAAGACCCCCACCATGTTATTGAAATACTTGGGCAATCTCAAGATGGAGTGAAAGGAAAAAGTGAGATTTTAATTATAGGTTTAACAACATTCTGAATAAGTTCTTAGCAAACATTAAACCTTATGACTCCATCATCATTGATTATTACACTTCTGCCTTTCTAGTAAGCATTGTGCAGTTTGTAAACCGAAAATTATGAAGAGGAAAATGTAGTTGAAAAGGAATTGTGCATTATTGTAGTCATTGTAGATGATGAACTAGCTAAAGACTCCAAAGACACGGGTAAAAGGTCTCATGCCTCTGTAAGTAAGGCCAAAGAAAAAGAAACTATTGATCTTGAGAGCTTGACCCATACTATTGAGACTAGAAAATGAGTTGGCAGAACTAAAACAAAGGTCATGTGAGACCACCGTGAGTAGCAAACCTCCTTAGTTTAGCATATTTAGAAGGACTTCAAATTTCGGTAGTAACATCAACTAACCAACTAAGTTTGCGCAGAGCTCCAACATTGTATTGAATATTGAAAACATGGGCATAGACCAATATTGTTTGTATCATCAATAATATCATTTCGAGAAATCATACCCACCATGGAATTAGGCCATGAGATTTATTGCTACGCATCTTGTTGATGTGGTGATGGTTGAGTAGCATACTGAGCCTGCAAAAGAAAAGCTAGAAGCTACTGCAACCAAAGAGACTCCAAGTGCGAGGCATGCAGTAAACATGATCAATTGTATACTCACAGCCCAAAAGGTGCGGCCAAAAAACAACCTCTGAGTGATGGTTCGACACAAAAGTAGTCTAACTTGTATAATTTGAGAAGCCAAGGGTCAATTACTGCACTAGAGTTGATGAAACAGAAAATCAAGAAGAATTGTTAAGAAATATTATTCCACCCATCATCTTGGCACAGAACACTCAGAGCAAGTCTGGTAATGTAGCTATAATGAAAATTTCTTTTGTAAGTAGTAAGAGTAAGACCATCATTCCAGAAGTCACAAACCAAGTCATTCCCCTAAACACTTTGGCAGTCCTTCCCATTGTAGATTACAACATAGTTGATGACATGAATAAGGCTCGTGTGAACATTTCAATGTTCGAACTAACAAAGATCATGACCTAGTGGGACATCCTCTTATGCACACTTGGGCAATCCACCATAGGTAATGATGCCCCTTCAGAGAAGGGATTAGGTATGTCCTCTAGTTCTCTTAAGTTAGTACTAAATGCTTTAACAATGGAAGCAAATACACTCTACCATCCATTTTTGTTAAGATTTTAAATTTTCAATTAAAATGTACACAATTTCTTGGTTGATTCTCGTGCATTAGTAAATGTAATTCCATTATTTGTCAAAAAGAAAATCAATGCAAAATGGAATAAAACAGATGCACAGATTGTTCAGTTGGACAGGACTATTGTCCATGCAGTTGATGAACTCAGAGACGTGATTATCCAATTATCATATGACGATCAAGTTCATAAATGTATAGATATAATAACTGTGGACATACCAGAGGCATATGGAGTATTCTTTAACAGAGTCTGGTCCATCAAGTTACAAGGGTACTTTGCTATAGAATGGTCGCACTTAAGGCTTTTGTATCAGGGTAGAAATGATCATATTTGAGTCGACTCAGAGAAATACATGAAACACACTATCACTCCCTTAAACGAACAAAATGAACTAGTAGCTTTTGCATAACTCATTTTTTGTAATTGCTTCTTGGAAACAAAACTAGGGTGTTATCTTACATAGCCATCCCCAGTCCCACCAGACCTATGTATAACTAATAGTAGTAGTAGTAATAATAGTACTAGTGTAGTTTATACTCCTTGTATATATGGTGTGTGGACTTTGTACTTTGATGATTCTGAAACATAGGATGGCTCTGGAGCTAGTTGCATTTTAATAGACCCGCTACATGGAAAACATTTTATCTATAGCCGCTTGGAATTTGAGTGCATGAACAACACTGCAAAATATGAAGCACTTGTCTTGGGCTTGCAAGGATCTATTGACCTCAACCTTGCCATCCTAAAAAAGGTAGGTGACTCAGAAATTTTGGTGCCATGGGTACGTGATACTATACATTGTGTGTCACCTCATCTTAAAATTTATGAACAAGAGGTATGGTGTCTTATTTCATATTTCCAAGCTTTTAATATCATTTTTGTTCCATCAATGTGTAACGTAAGTGTAGATGCATTAGTAATTGTCGTTGTTAGGTTGACACAGTTGAGGGATGTTTTTTCCACTAAACTTCTTGATAAGCCATCTAACCTAGATAATTTCCCTAATTTACTCATTTCTAATGATGACCAGCAAATATTGTGTGACATGGCAAATGCTAATGTGTTCAAAGATGCAACAATCGATGAGGACAAGCATGAGAAGGAATTGCAGGATGTAGCTAGTGCAAGTAAAGTAAATCTCATCCCAAAGGGTGTGTAATCATGTGATAAGTTGTATGACCTGTGGAATCACTTGCGGGGACATGTTAATGCTAAAACCCACAGTTCCATGCTATCGTACGATCAGATTAACTTGGGAACATAAAAGGATCTAAAGTATGTCAATCTTGGTACTTGGTGTACACCACAAGAGAAGCAAAACTTTATCCGCCTATTCAAGCAGTACCAATATGTGTTCGCATGGACGTATGATGAGCTTAAAACTTATGACACGTGAATCATCTAGCATGTGATACCAATGAAATAAGGGGTCAAGCCATTCCAACAAAAAATGAGAAAAGTACATCCAACACTATAGCCTCTTATTTAGAAAACATTAAGGAAACTGTTGCATGCTTGGATCACTTTCATAATGTGACACTCAACTTGGGTGTCAAATTTGGTCCCAGTAAGAAAGATGTATGGGGAAATCTACTTGTGTGTCGATTTCTGAAATCTCAATCGTGCCTTAGACAAGGACAACTACCCCGTACTGTCCATGGAAAAAAATACTGCAATTAGTATCGAGGTCAGAGAAATTTTCTTTGTTAGATGGTTACTCAAGATACAACCAGGTTCTAGTTTCAGAGCTCGACGAACTTAAAACCACCTTCCGCATGAAGTGGGGCATGTTTTCATTTAGGAAAATGATGGTTGGGTTAAACAATGTTGGTGCAAAATTTCAACGCGTTGTGGACATTGCATTCTGCAAGATGATTGGATAGAGAGTAATGGTCTATCTTGACTAAATAACAATATTTTACAAATAGAGGTCAGACCACATACGCCACTTAAACAAAAAATTTGACCGATGTCACATGTACAGGATATCTTTAAATCCCAAAAAAAGTATTTTCGCGATGTCAAAGGATAATATCTTGGGCTACATAATCACCAAAAGTGGGATTATGGTAGACCGAGACAAAGTCAAAGCAATCACACAAATTCCCTTCCCAATGAATAAGAAGGCCATGCAATCCTTCATGGGGAAAATCAATTTCCTCCGCAAGTTCATCTTCAACTATGCTCAGGTTGTTAAGGCTATACAGGAGATGGTGAAGAAGGATGCAAGATATAAAAGGGATAAAAGGGAAAGGGATGCATCTTCCCGTATTAAATTGGCTTTTGCAGATGCACCCTCATTGTATAGCCTCGACTTCAATAAAGATTTTTTTCTCTACACCTTTGTTTCTGACACTTCTCTCTCTAATGTACTCACTCAAAAGGATGATTTGAACAACGAGAGACCTATTTATTTCATGAGTGTGATTTTTTAAGGACCCAAACTCAACTGCTGTGCTGTGGATAAACAATCTTATGTAGTATACAAAATGGTAAAGAAATTTCATACCTATCTATTAAAAAATCGTTGCATTATCTTTGTTCCACAGCCAACATTCAGATAACTGCTCATTCAATAAGAGTTGGGTAAAAGGAGAGTGAACTGGATCATTGGTTTACAAGAATATGATCTAGAGATCAAACCAGTTCACATAATCAAGGGCCATGGTCTTTGTGCATTAGCAAAAGAAGTAGTGAATGCAAAGGAAAAAGAAGAATATCTTTCAGGATGGGAGAAATAAATTCATCAAATGTACAACATCGATTGAGCCTCCCCCACTACTAGCACAAACTCTTGGTACACTGATGTGCGCCAATACCTTGAGCACGACACCATGCCTTCCCACTTTTTGGCATGACATAACAGGGAACCCATAGTTAAATCATTATCCTACTAGTTGGTGCATGGGGTGCTTTTCAGAAAGAACCACAACAGAGTACTACTCACGTGTTTGGAAGCACATGATTCAAATAAGGTATTCCATAATCTCTATGATGGACCAATTGGGAGAAATTTTGTGGGTAACACAACAGTACATAAATTCATGCAAGCCAAATTTTACTGGCCTACATTATTCAAATATGCTCATGCTTACGTCTACTTGTGTCTGGTCTATTAAAGGTGTGCCGGCAGAAATAAGAAGTCAATTTCCCCATTGTAGTTGTTAGGTCCCTATACTACTAGTGTAACCCATTATTATTATTATTGCAACCCCCTTATTATATTGTTGCACCAATGTAGTACCCATAGTGTTATTATTTTGCCCCATAGAAGCCCACTATTGTTATTGTTGTGCCCTTACATTGTTATGTCGGCTTTGATTATATTATCACCCCTTAGACTCCTATGTATAGAAAGGAGGTTTTGTCATTTTTATCATCCAATAATTGTTCATTTATGTAATGTAAAGGAGGTTTTCCCCTCAAAGAGACTGAATTATAAGGCGTTTATCTCTCTTTTCTATCTTTTTCTGGCTGGTTTCATAACATTTGGTATCAAAGCTTTGGATTCTAGGGTTTCTCTGCTCCAAACAGACCATCGTGGAATTTGCACTATAACTTATTTTCTCTGAAATTTTAGAAGCTACAAGAAAAACCCATTTGAGATGAAATCTTGTTGAATCTCGGGCTTAAATTTCAGATCTTGTCTCGCTATATTTTCGGAGCTATGATCTGAGGAAGTTAGGGTTTTTGTAAGCTCTAGAATTTCCTCTAAAACAAGTCATCGTGGAATTTTCACTACAAATTTTTTACGACAAAATTTTAGAAGCCGAAAGAACCCATTTGAAAAAAACTCAGTGTGAATCTTGGGTCAAAATTTCAGATCTTGTCCCACTATAGTTTCGGATATATGATCAGAGGAAGTTAGGGTTTTTACAGACTCCCGAATTACATCCTAAACAAGTGACCTTGGGAAAATCGTCATAACTTTCTCTCTAAGAATCGGATTTAAATTTCATAAGAAGTTACAGAAAGAGGAAAAATTGTATTTTATTTGGTATAATTTTCAGAACCTAAGGGTGAAATAGTGACATGTGAAACTTCATACAATTTCACTCTACTGAACTAGTCTATAATTAGGTCATTACAGGAGATTGGGAATAAATATTTATTCGGGAATCCATGCGATCAAAATTGTGGAGTTAGAAAGAGGACTCAGAGGGATATTTGAGGCCAAAATTTCATAACTTAAAGATCATAAATTACAAAGTTACAGTCATTTCAATATCGATCTCCTAAAATCAAGAAAAAGTGAGATGAAGAAGTTTGATGGCAAGGATCCGGTAAATTGGATACTACAGATGGAGAAATATATTGATCTACATGGTGTACCATTGTTACAAAAGGTACGTATTGCATCTAATTAAGTCGAACCAAATCAATTTTTACGGTATAAAGGTCTTTGTTCTTGTAAACCACTTGTCACGTGGTCAATTTTCACAGAGGAAATGATAGCACATTATGAGGATACAAAGAGCAACACCTTCTTTAGACAATTAATAAATCTCAAACAAAAGGGTTCAACGGTAGAGCACATTGAGGACTTTCAAAAATTGAATATAAGGGTAAATGATATTCTAGAGAAGCAAAAGATAAATAGTTTTATCTATGCCATGGAAGCTGATATCGATGGTATGAAAGCATATTGGAAGAAAGGCATGGAAGATTTTAAGAAAGACATGGAAGGTTTGAAGGAAGGTGGGAAAAGGATGCTATAAGAAAGGCCTCCTAATGATGAAAAGCACCAAGAAATGTCAAAATGAGAGGCTATACACCAGTAGCCAACCTTAGAGAAAGAACAAATGAATCTGACCATATCTTGTATTGCAATTGCAGGAATTACCACTCCTCAAACTCTCAAGATACAAGGAAATATCAAGAAGAAGAAGGTTCAAGCTGTGAAATATCAAGAAACATCAAAAGAAAAGGATACTCACCAGGATCCAGCCCCAGAGAAAGAAGAAATGAATCTGACCATATCTTGTACTGCATTGGTTGGGATTACCACTCCTGAAACTATAAAGATAGAAGGACATATCAAGAAGAAAAAGGTAATAGTGTTGATTGATTTGGGAGGTACCCATAATTTTATTCATTGTAAGATAGCCAAGGAATTGAATTTCTTCCTATATTCAACACCAGAGTGTAAAGTGACGATTGTAAGTGGAGGAACCATAAATTTCTCTAGTAAGTGCCTTAATATCAAGCTATACATGGGAGAATATGTATTGAATAGCCCAATGCTTTCCATTCCAATGGGTGGTGTTGATGTTGTACTAGGAGTCCAATGGCTACAATCCTTGGGTACAATAGCTTTTAATTTTCTAGAAATTTTCATGAAATTTTCTTCGAAAGGAAAGGAAGTTGAATTAAGGGGTATCACAGGGAAACCAAGAAAGATAATCAACTCTAACATAATGACAAATCTTCTAAAGAAAGAACAATAAGGTGTAATTGCGGAATTATGTTCGCTAATGGTTCCCATATTGAAATCATCTATTTCTCTAGATCTCTAAAAAGACTTGGACAATCATTCCAAGGTATTTGATACTCCCAAAGGTCTCCCACGTATTTGTGATCATGATCGTGATATTCATTTTATTCTAGGAAGTGTTCCTCCAAACATCAAGCCTTATAGATATCCATATCCCAAAGGAGTGAAATTGAAAATATTGTTGTATAAATGGTAGAGGTTGGTATATTTATACAACAAAATTTGATAAACAAAGAAAGGGATGAATGGAAGAATGGTGAAGTAGGGTGGGAACTCATTCAAAAGTTGCCGAAGATCCCAGTTCCAACAATATTTCCAGAACTTGACAAGGAAGGAAAAATCATATTGGAACCTGAAGCATTCACAAAATTGAGAAGTCGACAACTACAAAATTGATCAATTTCAGAGTATCTCATCAAGTGGAAGAACTTACGCGCTGAAGATTCCACATAGAAGGATGATAATCTTATACAAAATCATCCATAACTACTCAAGAGTTGAGGACAACACGTTTTGAAGGAGAGGGGCATGTTAGGTCCCTATACTGCTAGTGTAACCCCTTATTATTATTAGTGCAACCCCCTTATTATATTGTTGTGCCCATGTAGTACCCATATTGTTATTATTGTGTCGCATAGAAGCCCACTATTGTTATTGTTGTGCCCTTACATTGTTATGTTGACACTAATTATATTATGACCCCTTAGACTCCTATATATAGAAAGGAGACCTTGTCATATGTATCATCCAAGAATTGTTCATTTGTGTAATTTAAAGGAGGTTTCCCCCTCAAAGAGGCTGAATTCTAAGGCATTTATCTCTCCTTTCTATCTTTTTGTGAGCTGGTTTCATAATAGTAGCCTATTACAGTGGAAGAACCATTTCAAAAGTGGGGCTTGGATATTATTGGAGAAATATTTCCACACTCATCAAAGAAACACCGCTACATTCTTACTACCATAGATTAATTCACGTGGTGGAAAGAAGCAGTTTCACTCAAATAGGTGAATGATCAGGAAGTCATTAGCTTATTGCAACAGAACATCATTTCTAGGTTCAGCATTCTTACTTCGCATGTTTTCGACAATGAAACATACTTTTCATCATTAAAACTCTATGAATTTTCATTGGAAAATGGAATTGTATTGAAACACTCTTATAATTATTATCCTCAAGAGAATGATCTTGTTGAATCTACGAACAAGAAATTAAATTGTATCATTAATAAGACCATATTCTCTGAATAGAGGAACTGGAACTTTTCTTTGGTAAATGCCTTACGGGCTGACTAAGTGACAATGAAGCCTTCCCTGAACATCCCCCCTTACTTCTTGGTATATGGAAAAGAAGCCATCCTCCCTCCCAAAATTTACTTGCTTTCCCTACAACTCTCACAAGAATCCCAATGCAAGCCATGTATGTTAGTGTAGTGTAGGATGGACACCCTTCACAAGCTATAGGAAGAAAGGTTGAAAGAAAAATAAAAATGTTCACTTCATTAGAATCGTATCAAGAGGTGGTTTGAAAAAACGTTTGCAGGGAATGACAACTTCAGTGTGGGTGACTTAGTCTTGAATTGGGACAAATCCCACAAGGAAAAAGGAAAACACACTAAGTTTCAAGCCCTATGGATTAGGCCATTCATTGTCCATGAAAAGCTTGACCAACACACTTATCATCTTCAATCACTTGACAGGAAGATTGACTCTCTCCTTGTCAATGGCCAAGACTTAAAATAATACTTCCAATGAAGATTTGGGGATCTTCCCTACACTGTGTACTTAGTATTTTCTTTCTTTATTGTTTGAGTTTTGTTTTATTTTCTTCGTGTTAATAAGTTTTGTGCATGTACATGTTGTGGTTTCTTAGTATGTGTGTGGCCAAACTCTAAAGAGATTTGTGACACTTCAAAATTTGGATAAGCTTCTGTCCATCTTCTTTGTGTTGGTTATATCTTTTGGCCATTAAAGTTTCTATGAAAAATACGAGTCATCCATTAGGAGAGTTTTGGTCCAACCATGAACCCATGTCTATTCTGGAAACCTCATGCCCACAATTGGTTTTGTGTTTCGGTTCTCTCATGCTTATCCAACTAGTAGAAGAGGTGAAGGGAAAAAATCTAAATTAGAAAACCTAAATCAGGGGTCTATATATGGTTCTTTGAGGGAAAAACCTCTTCTACTCTCAATAATTCGGGATCCCACTTCCGCACTAAAATAAGTATGTGTCAATGCACAATCCTCTTTAACATAAATAAATAAAGGCGAAAGAAGAGAAAGGCTTCCTGCACAGGGGGATGAAGCAATCAACTCCTCTGGGATACTTTCTAGGCTCACTTGTAGTAGAGAAATGATTTTTCTCTTGGATGACTTTGCCCGGTTATTGTTGAGGATTGCTGGCAACAGAGCAACACCAGAGATGAAAAATTATGCTCTGAAAATATTAAGCTCGCAAGGTACACTACCCTTCCCAACTCGAAATATTGTGATATCATTGAATCTCATGTTGTGCTCAACCAAGAAGGTAGAAAGGGGACCATGTCTATTCATGTGGTAAGTGGTAAAACCAAAGTAATATGCACAATGAATCAATACTCCGTGAAGAACTAAGGCCCTCCACAGAATAATTTAACCAAGATAGAGAAGCTATAATTCAACAAGTGTGTCGCCAAGTGTTGTAGCTACTACAACACACTCCAAAATTTTGTCTTATAACACTCAATTTCATATCCTTCCTTGGTCTTATACATTGTTTCTACAAACACTAAATCTTATTTCATGAGAATTCTTAAAGTAGATTGTTCCCTTTTGCATATTGGGTAAATTGTCATGTTTTAACATGTTGGTTGTCACATCATGTGTGTAAGGTCATTTTGGTGGTTCTAAGAGGTCCTCCTCAGTAAAATGAGTTTTTCTAACCTTGTAAGTACCTGTTTCACTCATTTCCAAAGTTTTGAGCATTGTTGTACAAGTGTCATCACAGTCGTCGTAAAATCTATCTTAAGTGTCGCACATGTTTTAACTTGTCGTAAAGATGCCATGCATAGGAAAAAAAAATTTTCATTTGTTTTTATCATCTATGATGAGACTCAGTACTGCAATAAGAATGTTGCAACTGCCAAGGCTACCAACTTTAACTATCAACCCGAGGCTTGTACAAACTTAAGAGGTATCAACACTATATGTGCAGCATACAATGTATCCTTATTTAGTTGTCATGATGTAATGGAGTAAATGTAATGAAATGAAATCCTAAAATAATTGCATAAATGGAAATGCTACTTTGAAAACAAATTAATCCTAGGCAAGAAAAATGAATTGTAATTGAAACCCTAAGAGCATGAATTCAAATAAATAGGCCTAATCTACTTTCTAAACAGGCATGTCCTAATTGGTGTTTTATTCTTCCTCAATCATGGATTTAGAGCATAGGGGTTATTATTCAACCATAAGAGACAAAAATTAAGCTTTTTGAGAAAATATAGGCAATTATATACGTGTTAGAAGAGTGATATAGGAAGTTACATGTGCTGCTATAGGAAGTTACAAGTTGACACAAGAAGCTACATGATTTGCGACGGGAAGATATAATTCACCGAATTACCAAGAAAATAAAATAAAATTGGATGGGACAATATTTTTTATTGAATAGGATGTATTAGTTCCCCATTCCAAGTGGACTCACTCAAAAATACCCCTGTTAACACATGCTAAAAAATAGCATAAAATTACTAGTCTAAAATCTAGAAATTCGAGAATGAGTGAGCTAGTTAGTCTATCAAATTCCTAACCTAATCAAGTGAAAATTCAATGGGGTGAATTTTTTTATTAAATTTTTTTTTTTATGATCTAAATCAAGTGTAACAAACTTAATTGAATTTCATTAGCATGTTCTAAAAAATAGCAAAAATTTACTACTATTTGCCACAAGGGACTTCCAGAAATTTAGATTTGGGAATAAGAAAACTAATCCAATTAGATCAATGATTAATGTGACCTTCTAAAGCTATTCCAAGGATGATATCATGCTTTTTATCTTTAAAAATCACTTAATTCAACCATTTAACCCAATCTACAATAAGAAATCATCAATACTAAATGAAAAAATAGAAAAAAATAAGAACAAGAGATGCATGTGAATAGGAAGTGAAAACAAGAAAAGTAAAATATACGAAGGGGATATCAGGCTCCTGGGATGGGAAAGCCCTAGGAAAATCAAATTCCTATGAAGAAGACCAATATTTAGAAGCTTAAAATGGCATCAATCTTTATTATTTCCATCAATACAATTACATCTCTGTAAGAAATGAAAGTGGAGTTGCAAAAATACAAGTTTTCTCCAAAAGAAGACTAAGAAAAACCAACCTCTAGAGGAAAATTCCAATTGGTACTTATACAAAATGATTAGAAATCATTCTCCATGAAAATATGAATCTTTCACCTCCAAAATAATTCAAATAGTGGATCTGGTTCCCAACTCTAGGAATTTGCATTAAATGACAGGGAACACATTCCTATATTTTCTCAATCATTGGAGCTCCAGAATTTGTGCATGATTTCATGATATCTGGTTGATTTATTATCCAATATTGACCCTCCTGTAGTAGGGAGAAATCCTCTAAATTGTCTCCTCCTCAAAATCTTCATAATCTTCCCAATATTCTCACAATATTCTACAAAAATAAACAATATTAGGCACAAATATGAAATCATCTCTAAATCTTCCTAATGAACATATTAAAGCTAAAAAACATTATTAAGTGTAGAAGGAGAGGTTTAATATAACCTTCATGTACCTAATAAAAGTTATATGGGCCTTAATTTGTGTCAAATTTAGAGGCCCATCATACCCCCTACTAAAATTGTTTGTCATCCTTTGAGCAACCTATCCATCCTCCTTGCCATGTTTTTCTTCATGTATGCTGGCATGTTTCATGCTTTGTTTGTTGATCTATTCAATGCTCTTTCTACTGCTCTTCTTGCTACTACATTTTTTCCCTATCATAGTTTCCCAAGGAAGCACTAATGTACGTTGAGGCTGCTTCTTTCTCTTCTTCAACTAAAATGAGTTTTACTTTTGAGGGCAGCACCTTGCTTTTGGTTCATCTTTTTGGCCACTTAGATCATGTAAATTGACTACAAACTCAAGCGAAATCCCATCATCATACCCCCTTACCTTTTTTTTGCACTCTTTACATTTCCTTTGAATATTTCCTTGCTTCACAAGGCTCTAGTGGTTGTTCTGGGAAAAATTGCCTTCTTGTAGAACTCTGTTAGATTTTTGTAGAAGTTTCTTGGCCTTCTTGTAGTGCTATAGGATCTTCCTGTAGCAATTACAGTATTCTTGTAGCAATCCAGAGAAGGTCTAAAATTTGATTTGGGAGCTACTAAGATAATGGAGAGTGGTGAGTACATGAGTTGCACACAACCTGAGTCCTGTGGAAACTAAATTTTGCATGCCAAGAGGATGTGGGTCCACCTTTTATTTCTTTTATTTATTTATTGTTCCTTTTTATATTATTATTATTATTATTATTATTTTCTACTTTTATCTATTTTTTCATTGCATGAAAAATAGACTCAAAGTGCTTTAAGTTAATTGAGTTGGCCCTCATTCATCCCTTCCCACTCCTTGTCCTCCATCACTACTAAATGATTACAACCCGCTCTCTCAAGTCCTCTTCACTTTTGTTTTTTTCCTCTCCAACACATGTTGGTGTGTTGGTGGAAAGGTGAAGTTAACTGCTAGATAAATCCAAGTCTTCTCTGCTACTAAGTTTGGCTTATTAAAAAATGTTTTCCTTCAGACACACACAACATTTTTTGAGCTAAAATAATTCTGTAGGAGAGGTTTTGATGATTTCATACCTGGGCCTTACCCTTGATGTATTTTTGTAGGTGATAGTGAGGTTGTTGATATGATTGTTGAAGTTGCCTTTGGTGGTTCTAAAGATGCTAGTGATGATCCTTTGGTGGTTTCATGCTACTTATGAACAAAGGTAATGGTTGATCTGAAATTTCTCTTGAACTATGCTTGGTTGATTGAAGTTGTTTATGTAGATCGTGTTGATGGTGGGTCAAGTTGTTGTTGTTTGAGATTATCAGTGACCCTGTAGTAGCCCTACAGAAGTTTTGTGGTTGCCCAAGATTGAGGACATGATCCCTCGTTGCTTCATGTTGGTCAATTCTTCATTATGGTGATTCCAAGTGGTCTTGATTGTGGTTCTAGAGGGCTTGTGCAAACTGCTACAAGACTGTATGTCTTCCTGTAGTAGTCAAATAAACCCTCCTAGGATTAGTATTTCCTTCTGGTGATAACTTTAAAAATATTGATAATTCATGAGTAATCTTTTGACAAGTATCAAATCCCTTTTTATTTTGTGGTGGAAGGGATGGAGGAATGGGTGAAAACGAAGATTTTTTTATGGACAAGGATGAAAATGAGAGTGAAGAAGAGGTCAAGTTGCGTGGAAAATGAATGATGAGGCTATGGTGGACCTATCTTAACATTTACTAAAGAATACATGACCTTTTGGCCTCTTTATCGAATCGGATCTGCCTCCTATAGCTTCTTCTCAACCATCTGATAGAAATTCTGAACTTCTTGTAGCATTTCAGGATAGCCTCCAGTAGAAAAATTATTTTATGCATATCTCTCAAACAGTAGATTGGGTTGACCTTAAATTTGGTGAGAGTGTTTCCATCATCCCGATGCATCTACCAATTAAAAATATTGGCCATTTGATGTACGAATCTCGAGAAAAATAAAAATGGATGTAGGTGATGGAGGCCTATTTCTCTAAACGTGTGCAGTGGAATTTTTTGAAATTTATTGAGCATGTTACCATCATCCATATGCATCTCCCCATGAAACATCTCAGCCAATGGATACACAGATATCGAGAAATGTTAAAAATGGCTTTAGGTTATGGAGATCAATTTCTTGAGAACTTTGCAGTGGAATTTATTGAAATTGCTTGGGAATGTTACCATCATCCATATGCATCTCCCCCTAAAAAAAATGGAAAATGGATGCATGGTTTTCAAGATATGATAAAAATAATTTTATGCTCTGTGTATTTTGGGTTCCTATAGCAAAACGGAGCCTTTCTGAAGAATTTTAGGGCAAAAAGGAAAATCACTGGGGAAATCTTGGGAATGATTGGTGGATGTTGGAAAGAGATGAGGGTGATGGACTAGCATGGACTTGGTCCTTCTGGAGCATCTGAGCAAAGGAGGAGAAAGTCCAAGTTTGACTTTCTTTGACTAGGCTTTTGATCAACTCTTATTTTGGTAGCTAACTTGTTTTTATTTCTTGCAGAGGTTGGAGAGTTGTTGGGCAATGGAGCCCCATAGGGAATTTTTTGGGCTTAAAGCCCGAGTTTCGGGTCAATGTAATGTAAAGACACTGCACAATGCGGGTGCGAAATGCAAGAGTCTAGGGTAGTTTGCCCTAAAGTAATGTAGTTTAATATAGAATGTGTCGGCCTACCCATGGTTTGCGGACCATGGGAATGTATAAATAGAGCAAGGCTCTAAGTGTAGAAGAAGTTTTTGATGTTTCTGATCTTAGGTGTTATGGGTTTATGAATGCGCAAGTTTCTCTGAGTCTGTAAGTCTGAGTTGTGGTAGGTAGTAGTAAGAGTAGGCTCTGCAGCTATGTGCGTAGAGGCCTGGTAGAGTCCGTAGCTATGTGCACAGACCCCTACAGCTGAGTGTGTAGGGTAGAATTGGATTGTACTGGAACAGAAGATTAATAAAAGATAAGTGTTTCTGAAATATTGTGCATCTGATCACAAATCTGTGTGTTTGTGCTTCTCTTATGGTTTTATGCATCTCTTTAAGGTTTATGTTTTCATGCACTGGTTATGAATATCAAATGATTGATTAAGACTACCGAATTAAGTCAGATATAAAATAATAACATACTAAAGGTAAGGGATCTAGACAATGCCTCTTCATGCTCTTTACAGAGCTAACCAAAGGCCAGATAGCTACGTAGAGTAGTGCAAGTGCACAGGATCAGTTTGTGACCTTTCCAAACCTCATCAAGACATCCCTAGGGTGTGGAAACCTGGTTCCAGCATCCTCCCATGCTACCTTAGGTGAGACCTCAGTCTGCACTCCACGGACTATTTTTGAAAGGGTCGGTAGTGAGAGATTTGTTTGTCTAAAACACTTCTAAACTTGGGTCAGGCTCTTATAAGCCAACAAATGGTTCTGTTGCCGGGACCGGGATCTGCCTAAGGGATGTCTGATGTCAGAACACTGGAACCCCACAAAGAAGGAAATTGAAGGATGTCTAATGTTAGAAGCTTCACAAGTTCGTGGTATAGGAAAACAAAACTCCATAGATCTCTAAGAAGAGGAGGTTGGATCGCTACGTATATACGGAAATCCACGAGATCTTCTTCATGACCTTCTCTTCAGAACTGTATGATTGGATCACGAGGTTAGCTGACAGCCAGGGAAGGTATAAGCTCAATCAACCGAGAATTTGGACTCTGGAGCTAGTGTACAGACTATAGGCATCGAAAGATAAGATCATGCGGGCCGTGGACCACTGGCTCGACCAGATAAAAGGAGGGTTTATCACTGAGTTCGCGATAGACAAAACCATGAGCTATAATGAAGCAGAACGATGTTTTCTCAAGGGACCATGAGGTAGGTACATCAAATCAATGAATACCTAGATTAAGATGTTGTTATGTGAAAAGCGGGTTATGCAAATACATTAATGTTTGGAGCAACTCGGAATGGAAGGATCTACCAAGGTATCGAAGGCTTAAGAAATAATCCCTTAATTTCACCTTTGTGGAAAAGCGAGGAAGAACACACTTGAGCTTCTTCGAGGAGTGCAATCAGTTTGATAAGGTAGCGAATTCGACAATATCACCTCCACTTACGTCATCACCCACTTCACCTTCTTCACCTCCATCTTCAACCACCCCACCTCCACCCAACCCATAGTTCAGCATGGCGAGCACAATCAAGCTACCCGTATTCAAAGGAGTAGGGAATGAGGATCCAGACCATTTTTGGTTCATAGTAAGAGTAGTGTGGGAAGCACACGGGGTTACAGATGACAACATCAAGAAGGCCACATTGGTGAGTTCACTCCAAGATCGCGCCCTGACATGGTATATCAAGCACTCGAACGATCACACAAATGCAAGAATAGTATAAGTCTAGAATGCACTGAACAGAGAGTTTAGCCGGCCGAAGTCAGAGACACAGTCAATCATTGGGTTTAAAGAGATCGCAATGCTTCTAGGTGAAACCCCCTGGGATCTAGATCAAAGGCTCAAAAGTATGATCCGCGAAGCTAATATGACGCTAATGGATGCACAACACCGGGCATGGCTTGTGGCGTCTTTGACACTGCACCTGAGGACGGTAGTGTCACAGCAAAAGCTTTCAACCCAAGTAGAAGCATTGGAAATGGCGATGAGATTGTATGAAACCCCGATACAGGATCCTGGGTTGGGAGTCCAACAGATCCATGCGCAACTGCAAAACCTATGCTTAGAGATGCAAAGTTTGAAGCAGGATAAAGCACCCTGGCCAGGAGTGCGCGAAGAAGTGTGGTGCATTAAATGTAAAGGCTAGGGCTACGATAAGGATCAACGTCCAGTATTCGCGAACTATTTGGCAGGAGGGGAACTAATTCCATTAACACCAGAGGCACAAGCGAGGCCAAGTACGATGCCCACGCTCTGGTACATGATCTGTCAGGTGGGAGGAAAGCATGCAACGGACAACTGTCATTTGTTTCATAAGTATAATCAGACCCCCCAGCAGATATTTTGCATTTTTTATAGATTAGTGGGCCATGATGAGCATACGTGTCGAGCTACAAGTTAATGATGGAGTGGACCCAAACATATAGAATGTAGAAGGAAGCGCGAGGCCTTGAACCAGCCACGGGAATGGTGTGTGGGGGATTTCAAGGGCAAGGTCGAGGACGAGGAAGAATGGGGCCGTGGACATCTAATCTATTACAATTGCAGAGGACCAAGCCACCACGCTCATGATTGTACCAACTCAACAAGAATATCTTGTTCGTACTGTGAGCAGTTTCATCATGAAATGGTAGATTGTCCTATGCTGATCACTCAAATGTGCGAGAAAGGGGTACTACAGCCTACTCCGACCCAGAACATCCAAATGATGAGGTCTGAACCTCGTGAAGAAGACCCTAATGTAAACATGGTGTTCAGAAGCAGTGTGACTATAGGGGAAGATAAAGGGAAGCAGCCCGAAGAAGATACGTGGGTTTTCAAGGATCCTATAAAGGAACCTGAGCCTGACTCAAAACACACAAAGGAGACATTTATGGAAGCTAAGAAGAGCTTCATGGAGGCCTCTACTTCAGGTAGTAAGGATCACCTAGAGCTGGAATTGGATCCTTCTATACTTACTACCTTTTTAGAGACGTGCATGAAGTTGTTGCATGACAATAAGGCAGCCAAAGCACTACAAGCGCTGATCACTAGGTGCGCAGGGTCGGGTGAACCATGCATAGTCCGAAAATTGGGAAAGCATGCACTGCGCACTGGGAGGGAAATGAAACTGATGACACAGATTGGCAAGTATGAACTGGATCAGGTAATCATGGACTTGGGTTCGGATGTGAATGTGTTACCAAAGCAGATGTGGGAACGCATGGACAAGCCCATGTTACAGTGGTCTCCTATTCAATTACAGATGGTGAACCAACAAAAGCTCTTACCCATGGGAAGGTTGCAAGGGGTAACAGTGGACATTGAAGGCGCGAGAAAGCAGACAAACTTTGAGGTAATAGAGATTGTTGATGACAGTAACCCTTACCCCACATTGCTAGGAATAGACTGGGCCATAGATATGAATGGGGTCATCAACCTAAAGAAACAGATGATGATATTCGAGAAAAAGTCTCTACGTGTAGTAGTTCCACTGGACCTAGCCGAAGGAGCACGCTACACTGAACCTGTGCGTGAAGATGACAGCGATGATGAACTGGACTGCATTTACTAGATTAAAGTGCAAGACCAGGATCGAGTGAACTCAACAGCAGACGGGAGAATCTCATGGGAGTGCGAAAGTTCCTGCACATCGGATTCAGATGAAGAAATAGAGCATTGGCAGAACTGGTTGCACAAAGTAACAATGCTGAATTGCAACATCATGGTTAGATCACTGCAACGCGTGACAATCAAAGCAAGGGAACTACCAACCGATGATGGGGCAACCAACGTGGAAGAATCCGTAGACAAAATCGAAAATGCAGTACCAAAATAGCAGCAATGCGGTTTGCTAGAAGGGGTGTTGCACGCGACACCTGCACGATGGGGGCATATACCTCAGAAGCCTATTGGAAATGTGCTTGAATGGAGAAGGCGAATGCCCTTACGACTTGGAAGTCCTCAGTGATGAACGCGAACTTGGCGGCTAGGACGAGACGGTTTGCGCGACCACCTGTGTCGATGAGTGCAGACGTGTGTTGTACAAACGCTTCCCAAACTAACGATAAAAAATTAGAACCTGACGCGACAGTAGGGAAGGTGACGCACTCCAAAAGCAGTCGACGATGGAACATTCAAAAAGATATGTGGAATCATGAACAGAGGCCACCAGATAAAATGAACCAACTGGGACTTGTGCGTACATGTGGTTCGATGTGACTATAAGACCATAAGCAAAAAGAGGAGCATAGAGATGACCCCATCATTGACAAAAAGAGATGAAACCAGGAGGACAGAGAGGAATCCCTAGACCACAGCTCCCACAGTTGGGATAGGACGCGAGGACCTGGGTAAAGGAATTAGGCAGTTACAAGAAGCCATTCGACAAGGGAGCTTGAAACTTTGAGAACTCGATGAAGAATGGGCATGGCTGAGGAAGAAAAGGGTGACATTGGACGGAGAAATCAGCAAACTGGAAACAAGAATTGCACAAGCGAGCTACAATATGATGGGACCAAGTCTAGCCGTCCCTACTATGGCATTGGAAAAATTTGCGACCCTGATATCGTGGCTACGACCGCACCTTACTAAATGAGGGAATGTACCATACAAAGAAGAACACAACGCACTACCAGACACGAGGGTATATGAAGGGTGTCCACAGCCCGAGCCAATAGGAAAATTGAAACCTCACATCGAGGGTGCAACCACCTAACTATCCGTAGGAAGCACAGTCTTAGCACTCCAAGTAGTTGGAAGAGAGCACAGGACTGTAAAAGAGTCTGTATGGGAGTGGCATGGCCCGAACATGGCGTGTAAGATCAGTATAAATCACATATTGCGTTCATGTACAAGGGACTGCACTGCCATGTAGATGGGATGGAATGTGACCATTGGAGACACTGTTCATGACAAGATGTCCAATTTAAGGCACTGAGAAGCAGACGACGGGCAATTAAGTCACGGGGTCAAAACTAGATTTGAAAGGATTTGCCGCCAAAATCGCATTAATGAGCCAAGAAAGGGGGAACGGTCAAATTTGAATTCAAAGAGGCCTATAAATCACAGGTGGCCTGTCACCAAACAACCCTTGACATTTTTAACTTGTGGCATTATCAAGCGAGCATGAACTTGATGAACTTGGAGGTTGTAAAAGCAAGTTTGTGGTTTGAAGCATTGCCAAAGGATACACAGGAGTCCCTGATCAGAATAATGTAAACAACCAGGGGAGCCACCGAGAGTTCTATGCCACCAGTAGGTGATGCACCATAAATCCCTAAATTGCCTCGGACGTTGAGGTCCAAAAAGGACCCACATGCAGCAGGACCAGTCCACACGTCTCCACGAAATCCACGGTTCGGAAAATTGTCGATGGAAGAGAAGGGAAAAAAAGTTAATATTGGTAGCAATGAAAAGGAAGAGAATCCTCCAACCTTTGTCGAAAAAATGGAACCAGAGGAAGAGATAGAAGAAGACATCTAGCCAGTACGTGCCACAACAAAGCTTCCCAAGTATGTCCCTCTACGGAAAGGGAGGGTAAAGGTCCCTAAAGATTTGGACGTCGTTAAGAGCACACTCAACACCCCATTCCTCCTCGAGGGGGTTCTATTCAAAGGCACAGCTGTGGGTCACGTGCCCACTATGAAGTTTGAATACTGGGACCTCATAGATAGCGAGAAGTTTCCTCATTTGGAAACTAGCCAACTGATGGAACAAAGCACGGAGGGGGAAATTACAACACTACAGCCACAGACATGGCTGCATGAGGTGGACGAGGCTGAGCTACTCCACCTCCTATCAATTCCACACTTTCATCGGGCCCCAATCATGATATTTGTTATCAGGCAACTTCTTTGCTTGGTGCACGATGGGTACTTGTGGCTAGAGGAGCCCATTCCCATCACGGCAGAGCTCATTCAAAGGATTTCTCGACTTCCCTATTTGGGAAGGGACCACACATAAATTTCCAGCACAAGTGGGGACTTGGCACTTGCAGAGGCTATGAAAAAGAAATATAAGTTGGAGAAAAGCAGAGGGGGTAGGTTATTACTAGTATTCAGAAAAAAGGGGCCACATCTCTACCCAGTTATTGGCAGGAAAGATGATGAGAAAATGTTGGGGCAATGAGGTACCAACAATGATCATCATGTTGGCCAAGCAATGCACAGAAGGGTACAATTCAACTGGGCACAATTCCTCTGCGACGAGGTTTTGATGAACTACAAGGAGGCCCAAGAATAGGGTAAGACCTTCCAGTACATGTGGTTGCTCTTATCCATCCTGTTGGTTACAGGGGAATTGCCTGAGGATAGTCAGTTTCCTCCCCTTGACCAGGATTGGCCAGAGGTAGCAAAATATGCATCGCTATTGGCAATGAAGGATGCTACGTGAATTAGAGAAACCAAGATATTCTGGGTACTAATGGAGGCAAGCATATGAAAGTGGATCAATAAATGACCGTGCCTATCCACCTCAGTATACGATAGTCTGAAGAAATTTGCAGACTTTAAAGCGGATATGCACAATGTATATATCATGGCGCAAAGGGATCCAAAGCAGAAGTGGACAACACTCCCCTTCATCGCCATAGATGACATTGTTTTCGTAGTGCTCGATACATGGCCACTGGAATGGCACACACCAAATGTGGTAGTGCATGACGAAATAGAGATTTAGAAGAAAATGGGTGCTACCAAGTGGCTGACACAACAGAAACGGAATGAACAACTAGCTGCAGAAGTAAGGGTGTCTTGGGAGGCCGCAAAGGCCACCATGGAAAAGGCTGCAGGAGTAGGGGCCACTATGATGCAGGAAGAAAGACGCCCGGACATAACCACAGAACAGGGGATAGATGCAACAACAAAAGGCGCGAAACCATGCACCACCTCGACCCAATTGAAATGATCGCGCGCAACAAAATGAACAGGGCCACGAAAGAAGACCAAGGCTTCCAAGTTGGAGGGGAAGCCTATTACACTGACTGAGGGTGACCTATACGACATTGGCGACACAATTTGCAAAGTCACCAGGGAAGCACTCTAAGAGGTAATGACAAAGAAGTAGAATGTGTTGGGGGAGCTCAAGGCACAACTCCAAGAACTTCAGGTGCGCGCCCCACATCAAGAAACAGTAGCCAGGGATACAGGTACATCAGCTACTGAGCAATTACTGCAAGCCAAAATGGAAAATACCATTGCACTATCGCAAGGAGCATTGATGATAGCTAATACCAAGGATGGAGTTATGGTAAGCCGGCTCAAGTGACTTGGTTTAAACTTGGTTGCACTACCGCTAGAAATATTATACCAGTTGCAGGATGGAGTGACAACAGAGCTTCGTGCCAAGGGAGGACGTGCCATCCAGGTGCTCAGTGAACAACGAATCGACATCGAGTAGCTGAGCCTCCAATGTGATGAAGTGGTAGCACAGGCTCAGCACTTGGAGCAAATCATCGAGGAAGCATATCGCCGTGTCCCTGAGCTAGAGATTGCAGCGGACTTACTAGTGGCTATTCGGATCCACAAACTGGCTAGTGGATTCTTCCAGGCACAAGAGGAAGTTACAAAGATCCAGCTAGACCTCAACCTGCAGATCACGCAGCTGAGGCTGAAAGCACAACCTGCTACAATGACGGAAGTTAGAGAGCAGCAAAACTGTGACATTCAATCAGGATTGGAAGCAATAGAGTGCGCCATACAGGACTGCACAGGCTTGTTAGATTAGTCACTCTCCACCCTCACTTCACTATAGGAGGATCCAACACTACAGCGGTTAGAGATAGAAGCACAAGAATTGTAGCAGGCCTACGACAACATCCAGGGGACCGTGCAGACGGTCGCCCTTACTCAGCAACTGGCCAAGATGTGGGAGGCCCAGGCTCTCAAGGCATAGGTGGATGCCGCGTGTCAAAAAGAAGCAGTACTTAAAGAATGCACCCAACCTTGGCTCAAGGAAGCACTCATGGTCACAGCCAAGATCAAGGGAACGTTGGAACACATGCAAGGTGTATATGCACTTAGGTAAGGAATTGCACATGCCGACGAAGCATCGAAGATATGCACACAACGAGTATAGCAAATAACGGAAGAATGTGTTGCAAATGTAAGCGAAGTGCAGATGTTGCTAGATGGACTCTGAGCGAAGATCACTACACCAGCCGAGTGACTCGGGACGAGTCACGATGATTGTGTTGGGGGCCTATTGGGCAGCGAAGTCCCATAGGGACTTTTTGGGGCTTAAAGCCCGATTTTTGGGTCAATGTAATTTAAATACCCTACAAAATGTAGGCACAAAATGCGAGAGTCTAGGGTAGTCCACCCTAAAATAATGTAGTTTAATATAGAATGTGTCAACCTACCCATGGTCCGTGGAAAGGCTCTAAGTGTAGAAGCAGTTTTTGATGGTTCTGATCTTAAGTGTTATGGGTTTATGAATGCGAAAGTTGCTCTGTCTGTAAGTCCGAGTCATGGTTGGTAGTAGTAAGGGTAGGCTCTGGAGCTGTGTGCGCATAGGCCTGGTAGAGTCTGCAGTTGTGTGTGGGGACCCCTGCAGCTGAGTGCACATGGTGGAATTAGATTGTACCGGAACAGAAGATTAATAAAAGATAAGTGTTTCTGAAATATTGTGCATCTGATCGCAAATCTGTGTGTTTGTGCTTCTGTTATGGTTTTATGCATATCTTTAAGGTTTATGTTTGCATGCACTGATTATGAATATCGAATGATTGATTAAGACTATTGAATTAAGTCAAATCTATACTAATAACATAATAAGGGTAAGGGATCTAGACAGCGCATCTTCACGCTCTCTATAGAGCTACGCGAAGGTCAGACAGCTGTGAAGAGTAGCGTGAGCATGCAAGATCGGTTCATGACCTTTCCAGAACTCATCAAGATATCCCTAAGGTGCGAAAACCTAGTTCCAGCACCCTCCCATACTACCTTGGGTGATACCTCTGTCTGTGCTCCACGGACTGTTGTGGAAAGGGCCGGTAGTGCGGGATTTGTTTGGCTAAAACACTTTTGAACCTATGTCAGGCCCCTATAAGCCAACAAGAGTGCTTGCATTCATCAGAATGATACATGGGGCAAAGGATTTTTTCTTTTTTCATTCTTTTCTTTTAGGTCTGCTAGTTGCCTCAATGAGGTTTTCTAATAGTAGGTTTGCCTAGGTGCCTCAAAGGAGGTTTTCACTTAGGATCTTTTATTTTTCTCCTTTTTCCATTTTTCTAACCCATTAACTATCTCATGGAGTTTTTCAGTGAATGAGTCAATCTCAGGTGCCTCAAAGGATGTTTTCACCTGAGATTTTATTTTGTTCTCTTATTTTTCATTTTTTTATTTTTTTCTATCCTACTGTACTTGACAAAATAAAAATCATTTTCAAGTGTAGGAATACTTCCAATGGAGCCACTTACATAACTGGATGATAGATTCTGATGTCTTCTCTTCATCAATTGAAGCCCATGATTCTTTGGTCTTCTCATTTGTATCTTCGTTTTCTACATGTTGTCCTTCAATGACATTGATAGAATCTATTTTCTGTAGTACTCTTCTTGAGCTAGGATAAATACCATTGAGATCAAGAGGTGATGTTAGGAAGTGTTGTACCTTAGCATTGTAAGTGGATTGGGCTACATCCTTATGTGGGTTTGGAAATGTTGGTACATATAGTTGATTGGGAGTGGACCTTTGAGATGGATGTGGTTAGGGTTGTGGTTGTGGTGGAGGTGGATGGTAGGGATAAAAAGGGGTTGGGTATGGAGGATATTAAGGAAAATATTAAGGATATTGTGGATTTCTCTCATGAGTTCCTTTCCAACCTTATTGCCAACATTGGTTTTGGGGTTCAGATGGACAAGATTTCCAAGGAAAGGGTGTGCACCAATTACTTTGAGATGGATGTGCATAAGCATGAAATTGTGAATTAGGCTCTTGCATCATAATAGGTTGACTAGGATTCCATGGTCCTCTTGGAGCTACATAACATAGTTTCTTTGGAGATTGACTTGTTGCATTGTCCTCTTGGTAAACTTCCTTCAACCTTGGTAATGATGGGAAATATTTAACATCATGTGATTCTACATGGACAAAACAAATATAAACATCTTCTATTTCCTCATCTTGAATTCTTAAAATTTCTACTTGTTTTCTTAGATTTCTAATAATTTATGTTTTAAATTCATCAAACAAATTTCCAAGTTTAGCTTCACTTACTGATCTTGATGCTAATTTACTTGCTCTTGCCCTTCCTCTTGATATGTGTTTGCATGTTTCACAAATTTCTTCAAATGATAATTGGTATACATAACCTATACTCATGAGATCAAGGATATCAATCCACTCATCCCTAATTGTTCTAAGTGTGTCTGATCATAAATGATGTAATTTTTCCCTCCTATCAATGTACATGAACCTCTCTATTAGATCCTCAAGGCTCTCATCTTCTTTTTTATTCATTCTAAATATTTCTTCTTTAAGATAATGATCTTTATATTCTTCTAGAAATATTTTTTGCATATCATTCCATGATATTATTGAATTATTCCCTAAACTCTTGAACCACTTAAGAGCTTTATCCTTCAATGTTTCCAGAAACAATCTTGATTTTTGAGTGCTTAATAAGTAGCCATAAGATCTATAAACAATTTCAAATTCAAAGAGAAAGGTTTCCAGATCCTATGACCTTATACCATGAAAGTTTGGAAGAAAATATGGAGGGATGTTCTTCATCCGCACACTAACATCAGTATCTTGAATGGAAAATCCAAGAGGATCTTCCTCATTTTCATCTTCTCCATCCATTTCTCCTACCTTCTCTGTCACCTCTTATTCTTTTACCTACAAAAATGAATGGTGATGTGGCTCTTACTGCACCACGTGATCAAATGGGGGGGTTGTTGTTGGAGATTTTTTTTTTAATAAGAATACTAATGCAATGCAATTTTCTATTCTTGAAATCAAAGATGCCTAGTGAAATATTTTTGCTTTTCCATAAAGTAAAAAGAAATGAATCAACTAGGGAATAAAACAATGCATTCTTTGACAAACTCCCCAGCAACGGCGCCAAAAAGTGATGAGCCTTAGTATTGTAACAAGAATGCTGCAAATACCAAGGCTACCAACTTTGATTATCAACCCAGGGTTTGTACAAACTTCAGAGGTATCGACAATATATGTGTAACATTCAATGTGTCCTTATTTCATTGTCATGATGTAATGGAGTGAATGTAATGACATAAAATACTAAAATAATTGCATAAATGGAAATGCTACTTTGAAAAGAAATTAAAACCTAGGCAAGAATAACAAATTGTAATTAAAACCCTAAGAGCATGAATTAAAATAAATAGGCCTATTCTACTTTCTAAAAAGGCATGTCCTAATTGGTGTTTTATTCTTCCTCAATCATGGATATAGAGCCTAGGGTTTATTATTCAACCCTAAGAGACAAAAACCAATATTTTTTAGAAAATATGGGAAAGTATATATATGTTAGAAGAGTGCTAGAAGAAGTTACAGGTGCTGCTATAGGAAGTTACAGGCTGCTACACGAAGCTACGGGATTTGCAACAAGAAGATATAATTCACCAAATGACCAAGAAAATCAAATACAAATTGGATGGTAATTTTTTTTTATTGAACTGGATGTATTATATCTCCATTCCAAGTGGAATGACTCAAAAATACCACTGTTAATACATGCTAAAAAATAGCAGACAATTTACTAGTCTAAAATCTAGAAATTCGAGAACTATTGAGCTAGTTAGTCTATCAAATGCCTAACCTAATCAAGTGTAAATGCAATGGGGTAAATTTTTGTATTAACTTGAATTTTTTATGATCTAATGCAAGTGTAATAAAATTAATTGAAGCTCATTATCATGTTCTAAAAATAGCAAAAATTACTACTATTTTCCACAAGGGACGTCCAAAAATTTAGATTTGGGAATAAGCAAACTAATCCAAGTAACTCAATGATTACTATGACCTTCCAAAGTTGTTCCAAAGATGAAATAATGCCTTTGATCTTGCAAAATAACATACTTCAACCATTTAACCCAATACTACAACAAGAAATCATCAATACTAAATGCAGAAATAGAAAAAAAACAAGAACAAGAGATGCATGTGAATAAGAAGCGAAAACAAGAAAAGTAAATTATACAAAAGGTATTTGAGGCTCCTAGGATGGCCAAGCCCAAGGAAAAACATATTATTATGAAGGATACCAAGATTTAGAACCTTAACATGGCACCAATCTTCATTATTTCCATCAATACAATTACATCCCTACAAGCAATGAAGGTGGAGCTACAAAAATACAAGTTTCTCCACTAGAAGACTAAGAAAAACCAACTCCTAGAGGAAAATTAGAATTGGTACTTATAAAAAATTATTAGGAAGAATTCTCCATGAAAGGAGAAAGATTTCCCCTCCAAAATCCCTCAAATAGTGGATCTGGTTCCCAACACTAAGAATCTGCATTAAATGACAGTGAACACATTCCTAGATTTTCTCAATCATTGGAGCTCCAGAATTTATGCATGGTTTCATGATATCTTGTTGATTTATTATCCAATATTGATCCTCCTATAGTAGGGAGCAAGTCCCTAAATTATCTCCTCCTCCAAATTGTTACAAATCCATTTGGGCACATCAGTCCCATCATCCATATCAGTGTCTTAGGGCTCATCAAACCCTAATTTAAGTTGATACATGCCCTAAGTAAGTCAACCTTTTGAATGCCTCCTTCCCAAATAGTTTTGAGGCCTGAAGACATCCTGAAATGACATCTAGAGGGACCATCGTAGGTAGAAAAATGCAAGGGTGCACTGCAGAGCAATTAAGTCCATGCCAGGGTGCTCTACAAAGCAATTAGGCCCTCTTTGACCTGCGTTGGGCGAGTTTGAGAAAAATTCACATAGGGTTTGGGAAATATTCTTATCTTATGGAGCCTTCTAGAATATTCCCACACTTATCATCTCCTATGAGCTCGAAAATGGATGAGGAATGAGTAAAGATACCTTCTATCCTCTCATCCCTTCCTCCATGGAACTAATTCTAAGTATGGAAGGCCATTCAATACCATCATTGGTGACAAAACCTCCTCCATCTTCTTATAAGTTGAACACTCATCTAAGTGATCAAGAGTTGGACTTTGATTAATTGTAAGGAGATAATGCTAGTTTGAGAATTGAGACTATTGTAAGTGTCGTTATGTTGCCAGAATGTCATGCTTATGATGTGATGTGAATGGAACCAAAGTTGGAGTGACTTCGAATCAGGCTTCATGGTTGTAATTCTTCCTTCTATTCAATAAAGTATTTATACCTTTTTCCATATGGTTATCTTGATATGTAATGCTTATATGTGTGAATGTATCTGATTCCATTTACTTGTAATCAATAGAACTTTTGCTTTGATTGGTTCTTTGTCTTCTGTTGATGTTTATAGGTACTTCTCAAGCATGTTAAGTACAGGAAGGAGCCACAAGACTGATACAAAGGAGACAAGAGGAAAGCGAAAGTGCAAGTAGGTCCTCTCATTATATTTGTCTTATTTATTGTTTATAGAAAAAGGTTAAAGTGCTTTGAACTATTTTTCTAGATATAGCTACTTATCTAGGGAATTAGTATTTATCCATAGATACCAAATTCTTCATAACCAATTGGTGACCATACTAGGGAATGATCATCGTTCCAAGTATCTTATCACATCCTAGGACACTCTAGCAGACCTTACTTCCTTTCATTGATTATATTTCGGCCTTATTGAAGTGGAGTTTGGACAAAAACTATGTTTAGTTGCCTCTTGAAATGGCTTACTGTCACCAGTGTAGGCTTGTGAGGGGCACAGTGCGCTACAGAGCACCGTTAGCTTAGGGACAGTTCTCTGAGGCACACTATGTCCCATTCAAGGCTGCACTGATCCTCCTTGGGTCAGTTTTCCACCTTTGGATAGGGTTTTTCACTAAATTTCTTCTATTTGATTGCTTGCTGAATGATCAATGATTGTCATGTCTCTGAAATCATGCTTTTATCTCCTTTGCTACCCCTACATTGAATTGATTTATTAATGTTTCTTAAATTATTTATTTGTCATTATCGATTCATCTTTAAAGTTTTATTATAGTCGATTAATATTTGTTCGAAAGAAAGTGTCATAAAAGTCTTCTTTTCCTTCGAAACAAAATTTTCGTAAAGTCTTTGTTCTTGTGAAAAAATTGATTGATTGTATGTGCATTAGTTTCCTTTTTTATTCATCATAACATTAAGGGAATCAAAAAGAAAAACTTGCACTGTGCATTGAAAAAGTTTGTGTGTACTTATAGGAGTAGTTTAGGGAAATTGCATTAGATTGTGCTCTTTCCTCTTTCATTGAAAGAAATTTGATTTCTCTATCCCTACTAGCTAAGATTTTCATTATTAAATTGAATGGAAATAATGCTTATCATATTAGTTTCATTCCAGAAATTGAAAATACATCACGTGATGAACCTTGAAAGACAAATTCTTAATCAAGTTCAACTTAAAATTAACCTCAATTTACCTAATGGGGCATTGTCATCTAACACAAAACATTTAGAGGTTCTCGGCTAGGGACGTGTTTTGGCATCCTAAAACGTAGCAGCTATCACTAACTTGTCTACAATACATCTCGAGTGTGATATCTCATTCCACATATGTGAGTATATCGTAGCTCATCCACATACCTTCAGGTATATAGGGCTGTGTTATAATACGTAAAGTATATGGGAATGCTCTCACAATGTGTTTTTGCATTAGACAATGCTAATACAGATTGGTCCTCCATGTACTTTTGAGTATATATGGGAGGACAACACTAGGTTTCTATCAATCCTTAGGTAACCGATTCAGCCGCCTTGTACACTATGATAAACTGAACACAACATTCGAGGAGATTGCCTACCCATACTTCCTGGTTCACCCAGAGGTATTCTGCAGTTCACAGTTGCTTGGTAAACCTTTTGCCTAGCTTACCCATTTTTGTTTATTTCTTTTTTGTAATAAAATCAATCAGCAATCATGGAGGAAAATCAACCCTTACCCCGTTGTTCACGGAGAGCAATGAGTAAACCACCTTTATCACCCGAAGCTACACCTATTTGGTCAAAGCGGTCTCATTTGACTGGATCCAATACTTCACAAGCATCTAGTTCTTCATTTGAATTACCAGAAACACCTATATCAATAAGTATTGTGACCCTAGTTACTCCTATGGTTACTGGTACATCTATTACTAAAGTGGAATCTCCACAATTACCTGAGGAAACTAGAACTGAATCTAGTGAAACAGTAACCCAAAATGTTCAACAACAAGTTGATTCTCAATCCCAAGTTGTTAACAAAGAAATTACTTCTAAGCTTGAATCTATTCAACTAGAACTGGATCCTAAACCCATCATTGTTCAATCAAAAGTTACTTCTGAACTAGAAGTTGTTCACGAAGCCTAGCGTGAACTTGTTCTTTTACCAGAACATTTGGATCTTGAGGTGGAACAATCAGAAGTTGTTACCTTAACAGAAGAAGATCGATCTGTAGATCCTCAGACATCCGTAACTGTCGAGACCTCCTCTTTACCTCAGTAACAACCAGAAATCTATTATGGACCAGACGGTGAAATTCTTCCACCCAGTTTAATTTCAATATAGGAGGAACCTAAGGTAGAATCACCCAGAACTCCATTCTGTTTTGGGATTGGACTTTATCTGTATTCTTATACTGCTCATTTCACTGCTCTTTTTGATCTTGATTACTTTCAAACACCTGTTGATTCGTTAGGAAACTCATTTTGACGTTTGACTATGGCAGAGTCAACATCCCAAACCGTACCATCTGTTATGGCTATGGCAGAATCTTCAATTGTAACCTCTTTGATGTTTACTACAACACCTGAGTCACACTTGTATCGTGTTCCGTCTATCCCATCAGGTTACCAATATTTATCGGGAACCCACTCAGGTGTTGCTTCTAGCCCTTGGTCTTCACCAATGTCCTCAACTAGAATTTTATCCAATTCCTCATTTACGGGTACCGAATAGATGGACCCATCAATTTCACATCAAGCTTGTTCATCTGGTTATCGTCCTATGTATCTGCCTAACACTAAATACCCCCATAGAGAGAACAATATGCATATTTTCCTTATCCTCCATATTCTGGGGGGCAACCAAATGTCAGTATGCCCTCGTCTTTAGGTTAGCTTGGAATGACTGCCTGTCAGTGCCAGCCAACCATGTCCATTCAACCTAGGCTTGTGTATGCACCACAACCTATGCAATCTGTCTCATCCATACCTACAACACCTGTTGTTACAACTGTGTCACATTCATAAGCCTATATTGTTGTATTGAAACCTGTGCAAGTTGGCCCTTCAACCTCGGACCCCCAAGTTTCAAGTATATAGATCCAGCCTTCTCAAGCAGTTTTACAACAACCACTTGTGTCTAGAGTCCAACAACTTCAGGCTAGTTTACTATTTACCAGAATGACTCAGACCTAAAATGGTTTAGTGTATTCACAACCTTGTCAACCTTACATTGGTGGGCAACAAAAACTGTTAAATAAACAACAATTGTACCAACAACAACAGTAGTTGCTTCAACAGCCTTGGCAGCCCCAGTATCAACAACAACAATTCCAGCAATACCAACCTCAACATGGACATGGACAACAAGCTCATGTTGGGTTTGGTCAACAAAAATTTTATCAAGCCCTGGTCAACAAGCCTATGCTAGGTTTGGAAAACAACAAATTTACCCTGGTGCACAACAACAACAACCTTACACCGGATTTTCTCAACAAGCTTACCCATATCAAGGTTACTAGCAACATATGCATTATGTTGGTATATAAAGGCCCATTGCCCAGGCAATTCCATCTTACCCTAGATATGCTCAACCTGACCTTAATAGATAGTTTCCTTTTGTTATGACACTTGAGTTACGAGATCTAAATCGTCTCACTAATGACCCAATTCTTTACACACCTTGGTGGCCAGTGATTCCTCATAGGTTACCTTCCAATATTTCGAAATTCAATGGAAATCCTGGAGAAGACCCATCCAACCATGTCATGATGTTTCATTTATGGTGTTCATCAAACTCCTTGAATGATGATTCTATTAGACTTCGTCTTTTCCATAGAACGCTTACTAGTCCGGCTGCGAAGTGGTACATCGAGTTACCACGAGCTTCTTTCGATAACTTCACTGCCTTAGCTACCACGTCTTTAACCCACTTCTAGTTACCCATACGATATGAGACTGGAATGGAACTATTAACCAACTTTAAAAATACTATTGCTACTCATATATCTAATCATATTCATGAGTGGCGTCATCATCATCGAATGGTTAAAACTTTTGTTCCTCATCAGCTTCTGGCTGAGTGGTTTATAAAATCCTTACTGCCATTTATCATTGAGGATGTGGCGAAAGGTGGAGTTTTCAC
The DNA here is from genome assembly GCA_000404065.3 of Pinus taeda. NCBI lineage: Eukaryota > Viridiplantae > Streptophyta > Pinopsida > Pinales > Pinaceae > Pinus > Pinus taeda. The sequence goes on along the minus strand of APFE030965172.1, from coordinate 7,198 downwards.
AAAAGAGCAAGTAATTGCGTGTGCCCAATATTTGGACTTGATTTATACACAGTCTAGCACACTCTACGACAAGATCCTGAATGCACCCTGACCAGCTTTCACTATTCCTCCTCCAACATCGAGTAAGGACTCTCATTTCGACAATGGTGTAATTGGCTCTTCGAGCACACAAATGGTAGGTAGACCATCTGGTCAAACACTTGCCATTACCAATCAAACTACAAATGCACCAGATAACACTCTTACCTTTGAAATAAATGTCATTTCATCTGACAAGGGCAAGAATGAAAAGCAACTAGGAGGTAAGAAAAAGGGGAAAAACAGGAAGAAACAAAATAACTCCCCTCAACAGAAATCATTTGATTCTTCTTCTTCAGCTAGGAAACCTCGTTACCCATGTTTGATCTGTAACAATGAGAATTTTACATGAGATTTTCCACACCACTCCGAAGTCTCAAAGATTTTGAAGACTTCTAATACATCTGCGGTATTGAATAATCATTTTCCAAAACTGGACACAAATATGGTTGCTACAGACCAAGCTTCCACTTCCCAAGTGCTTATGCCATCCGCCTCTAAATAGAGATATGATTTTTTGGTTTCAACAAGAAGTAAATATTATGGAAATCAACCATCGTCATTGAATAACCAGGATGATTGACCTAACCCTTCGACTAAAACTTTGAATGATCCTATTCCACCACCTATTGCACCAGAGTTAACAATAAAACCGCCTAAGGGAGTTGTACACAAATTGACATTTAACCCTCGAGCTCAAGCTGCATAGAATTATAATATAGTAGAATATTTGGCTCAATGACCTTCTACTATGTCTACACTTGAGGTGCTATAGAACTATCCCTCCCAAAAGCAAGCTTTGTTGTCAACAATTTGTGGAATCGATCCAATTGATTCAACCTTTTGGTTTTCAACCATTCAAGTTATATGCCATAGTTACCAGCACAATTATCATTTATGACTCAAGTAAACACTCTCAATAAGCTTGTTCATTGAACCATTATTGATGAGGGGGCATCTACTTTTATAATGCCTATGAGTTGCTAGAAAACACTTGGCTCATCGCCTTTGTCATGTTCACCAACAACATTAAAAGCTTTTGACAGTCGCACATATACGCCTTGTGGAATTTTGAGTAATTTACAAATCGAACTAGGATGAAAAATGGTAACAGTTGAAGTTGAGGTAGTTGATGGACCCCTTGACTACAACATTTTTCTAGGAAGGTTGTGGGTTTATGCCATGGCTATTGTGGTTTCAACATACTTTCGTATGATTGCATTTCCTCATAAATGTGGAATCACAGTTATCGACCAAATCGCATTCTTTGCCTCTAGTTCATAGGTTACTAGAAGCTTTCCATTAGTACACGGACTCTCGCTATCTCTCTAAAACATTGGTGTAGGTCTCTTTAAAGACTCTTCCCTAATGGATACTTTTTCACTACCACCACCATCAAATTTGGTGGAAGTGGTAAAAGTTGAGACTTGCAACATGATATCTTCCACTTCATCTGACTTAAGGAAGATTACCAATAGTTTTGAAGTTGATAGTAGTACTGAAATCATGCCGCTAAGCCCTATTGAGCTAGCATAGAAATCAATCTTTCTGGCTTGCGTGGAAAATCCAAATCTATTTTCGTCAATTGTATGGGTAGATCGTTCATTAGAATTTGGTACTTCTTCTGATCCTTTTCACGTATATTTTCTGCTGATGAAGGAATCGTCCAATCAATGATGATGGAAGGAGAACCATGGGAGGATTATCATCATAGTTCCCATCTTCTAGATCACATTGAAGATTATTCCAATGAACTTAATCACCCTTCAGTTTTTTATTTCCTTTCGAATTTCGTTTTCACAGATATAGTGGATTCTAAGAAAAATCTATCAAATATTGAAGAGGCTATTTCTATCAATATTTTGACCAAACCTAACATTGTATAAAACATTCATATTTGGAAATCTTGTTCTCCATCAGAACTTGATATTTACCGAGCTCTCTTTCAGAATTTTGAGATATGTTTGCATGGTCATACGAAGAGATGCTAGGTATAGACTCTAGTATAATTGAAAATGAAATCAAAATGTGTTATGATGTCAAACTAGTACGACAACGCCTCTAACCTGTTCATCTAAAGAAGGTTGTTGCCATTAAGGTGGATGTTGAAAAAATTTTGCATGCTGGTGTCATTTACCCTATTCCCCTTATTGTCTCGGTTTCCAATGTTGTTCCTGTCATGAAGAAACAAGGGACAATATGAGCGTGCATCAATTATAAGGATGTAAATCAGGATTGTCCAAAAGACAATTATCCTACTCCCTTTATTGACCAAATTATTGATGAATGTGCCAAATGTGAAATATTATCATTTATGGATGGATTTTCTGGCTACAATCAAATCAATATCTGCCCAGAGGACCAATCTAAAACTACTTTTATTTGTCCATGGGGAACATTCTCTTATCGGAAACTCCCATATGGTTTGAAGGACACATGGGACACATTTCAGAGGGAAATGAATTATTCAAAAAAACATATTGTTCAACCTTGCCTTGATGATTTACTTGCTCATTCATGAAAGCGAACTGATCGCCTGCAACATTTGAGAGCTATATTTTTACTGTTCTGACACTACAAGATATGACTCAATCCACACAAATTTGTGTTTTATGTTGTTTTTTGTCTTTTCCTTGGCTTCGCAATGTCTAAGGAAGGAATTCGACTCGATCCACTTAAGGTTCAGGAAATCCTCAATTTTCCTCCACCTTCAAATTTACTACAGTTACAAAGAATCGAAAGGAAGGCTAACTTTATGAGGACGTTCATTCCCAATTATGCTAAATTGACTAAAGGATTTACTCATTTATTGAAAAAATGGATACCCTTCCACTGGGATCAGGTTGTGCAAGCTTCCTTTGATGGTCTTAACGATCCCTTGATTAGAGCCTCATTAGTGTATTCCCCGAATTATCAAAATGAATACTTCTTGTATCTCGTTGCTGTAGATACAACCATTGGAATGTTTTTAATCCAAGAAGAATATGGGATTGAACATCCAATATATTATTTGAGTCACAATCTCAATGATATAGAAAGTAAGTACTCTTATGTCAAGAAACTAGCTTTGGCAGTTGTTCAAGCTGTACAAAGATTTCGTCACTATATCCTACTCTGGAAGACCACTGTCATTTTGGATTGCAAACTTATGACATATATTTTGTCACGTCAATTGCTAGGGGAAAATACTCAAAATGGATAGTCATTTTGTAGGAGTTTGATCTGGAATTCATTAAGTCCAAATCAAATAAATATCTAGTTTCGTCGAGCCACTTTGCAATATTCCCTCAGATATCATTAATTCAACATCAGAACCATCAATTCTAGATGAGTCTCTATTCCTCATTTTGTCATTTGATGTGTGGTCTGGAGATATACTGATTTATCTCCAGACCCAAACATTTCGGCTAGATACCTCTCGCTCGCAACAGTGAAATATCCGATACCAATCCAAATATTATTTGATCATTGGTGACACTCTTTACCGTCATAGTATCGATACAATTTTACGAAGGTGCCTCACTCATGAGGAAGCCAAGAAAGTTTTGAATGATTTTCGTTCAGGTGATTGTGGTTGACACTTATCTGGTTATGCTACCATTCAGAGAATTCTTTGTGCTGGTTACTTCTGGCATAGTATATTCAAATATTGCATAATTACCATTAGAAGTTGTCACGCATGCTAGATCTATGACTGTAAAGCTATATTATCAACTGCACCATTGCATCCTATCATCACTGTTGGACCATTTTCCAAATGGGGCATTGACTTCATGACATTTAACCCCACCTCAGCTGGGGGGCATGGGTACATTATAGTCGTTGTTGACTATTATACCAAATGGGCTGAGGAGATGCCAACATTAAAAAACAGTGGCGAAATGGTTTCTCTTTTCTTTTTCAACCACACGGTTGCCCAATTTGGTGTACCACAGGCTATAGCTACAGATCATGCATCACATTTTCGCAATCACATGGAAAAGTTGAGGCTATCAACAAAGTCCTAAAGTGAATGCTTCAAAGAATGAAAGGGGTTCATAAATGAAACTGGCATTTAATCTTGTACTCTGCCTTGTGGGCATATCGAACCTCAGTGAGAAATGCAACTGGATTCACACACTTTCAATTGGTGTATGGTCTGGAGGCAATCTTGCCAATACAATGCAAAAGTTCATATCTCAAACTTGCAATTGACCTATTACCCAACACTTTTCAAGAAGAAGCGTGTTTCTTCGAACTTATCCATCTTGATGAAACCCATTGTGAAGTCACATTGGCTAACGAAGCGCATAAGAAATGAATCAAGGCGCAATATGATAGAAATGTCAAGCCTCGCGTTTTCTCAGAAGGAGACATGGTCTTGCTTTACGATCAAGAAGCTAATAAACTTAGAGTAGGAAAATTTGAACCGCTTTGGATGGGTCCTTATATTGTCAAGTGTGTTTTAGCAAAAGGAGCCTACGATTTAGTAGATTATGATGGAATTCCATTGTGACATCCCTAAAATGGGTTGTATCTCAAACGCTACTATGCTTAATTGAGTGTAGTAAAAATCCTTGTATATATCCTTTAATTGCATGTGTATGTGTCAGTGTTTCTTTTAGAGTTTTTATGTGGTTAAGTAATCCGCTTTTCATTTGTTGCATATGTCGGAACCTTTGGAACCATTTGTTGGTTACGTCAAAGGTGCTAGTCATAGTACGCAGAACCTATCTTCTGTAGCATGGTGTTGGGTTGTGTTATATTCTTTCCATGACTAGCCCACGTAGTTAACCAGGGGGTTAGAGGGGGGGTCACATGGGGTTTGAGGCATACCCATAACCCCACTTTATGGGGTCCGAGGCAACGCCCAGGAAAATTTTTGTTTTGGACCCTATGTTAGGTTGGGTGGACCCACCTATGGTTTTGTGCATGGATTTCACACATGTTTTTTGGACGCGATGGTTTTTGGTCCATGGTATTAGACTCAATGGTTTTCGGTCCATGGTATTGGATGCTTCGGCATGTATAAATATGTATTATAACATTAAAAGGAATATAATGAAAAATCAAGCTAGTAGTCCCGGTTTTGGGATCCATGGTGTTTTCGCTCAGGTTGTCCCTTGGCTCCTTAAGGGATACGGCTGAGGTAACACCAAACCATTCTTTGGACTGCGGGTCCTAGCCTACCTGCAATCAGAGAGGGCTCTCTCTTCGTAATTTAGCTTTGTTTAGGGTGATTTTAGGCTAGTTATTGAGTACAAGGGGTTTTGTTTGTGTTTTGATGGGAAGGAGGATGGTTTCAAGTAGAGAGGCAATGCATAGTGTGATAAGTTTCAAACCATTGGGCATGAAGTTAGGGAGTAGGACTGCTGGTGTGTTTTCTTGGTCACAAGAGGAATATGGAGCATGATAGCTGCTCATGAAACAATTATTTAGGCTGAAAAAGGATGAAGTGGAGGTCAGAGATGTAAGGCAACTAAGAAATCTTTCATCTGGATGACAGAGGTAAGGTGAATGAACTCTATCTATGAACAGTCAAGATTTCCTAAATACCAATCATACATGGATGACATAGAACAAATATGAGCCATGATGTATTCATATTAATGCCTAAGTCAGAAGAAAAACATATAGAACTTGCAGAAAATGAGTATAAAGTACTGTAAGGCAAATTCTAGACTAGTCTTTCTTTCTGCAATCTAGATAGTGACGATGATACCAACATATATAAACTGAAAAAATAAAGGCAAGAGACCTTTATTGGGCCATGTGGTAGCATAAGAATTCAATAATCACCCTTCAAGCATTAAAAAGAAACATAATAGACAGTCCATCATCCAAGCTCTTGAGCAATCTCTGATTATAAAAACTCTCCATAATACGACGCAGGTACGGAGTGTAGCAAACCAACCAACCAGATTGAAAGTTTAAGGAATAAGAGGCAACAAATAATCTCTCATTCAACATAACAGAAGGAAGGTGAAAGAGCTCTGTTGAGGAGCAGTCAAAAATCCCTAGATAACTACCAAAACATGGGTGAATTCGAGGAGATATGAGCCAAAGGGAATTCATATTCATTACCAGTTCAGACGAAAACATAAAGAAACAATAGAGCTTGAGCATAGAGTGCAGCTAAGAAAGTTCTAAGCTAGTGTTAGGGTCCCACCCTAACCCCCTTATCTATGTAATGGGACCACGTCATAGTCAAGAGTCAATAAAGCCCATATTAATAATTGTAAGTGGTTAATCCGCAATTAATAACGGAACCACAGTTAGTTGCAAATGGGTCGTAGTATTAGATAGATGGTATTAGTAATACCACGGTATTGGCTTGTGGTATTGCATGTATGAGTCATATATAAAGGATAGAGACTCCCTGCGAGGAGCATCGTGTATTATTTTGTAATCGAGCTCTGCTCTATTGGAGGTTGCCCCCTCGAAGAGGCAAGTGAACATTACTCTCTGAATAATAAAATCATTGCTATTCTGTGTTCTGGGTATCTTTTCTTCGCATATTCTGTGTTCTGGTCTCTTTTCTTCGCATATTCTGTATTTGGGTATCATTTGCAGGTTAAGAGCATAACAAGTGGTATCAGAGCACTTTCCAGGGCCGGTGGGATCTCCATTTAGTAGCATTTTTTTTTTTGGCTCGAGACGTGTTCCGGCGTCTTTAAACCACGGGATCTGTCGTTGAGCGCATAAATCTGCGGATTTGGGGAGGCATGCACGCAGGAAATACAAGAGGTGGTCACGTCTGTTGGACTCCCTTGTAACCCCTGTGGGTACCCCTTCGAGTAGTAGCCCATTAGATAGAACCGCGCACGGACTGTCTTCCACGTACCCTCTGGGTATATCGGAAGCCCCATAGGCTCCCTGAAAACCTCACCATAGATAAACCAGCGACCGTCTTGCGGCTACAGTACACCGAGAACAGTACTCGAAGAGATTACTCGCCCGTACGATAGGGTATTCGGGTGGTACGGCTAAGGGTACGGTCGACCCTCCTTAGTTAGGGCCCTGAAACAGTGGGCCGAGTACTACTACCAGACCCTTATGTATATTGCGATCTGTAGCACCTGACACTCCTCAAGACCCTAGTTCCTTTTCTTTTTAAGCATCATCTCTTCCAGATCCGCTT